>UELX01001985.1:0-35938 GCA_900480035.1 Eupelmus urozonus
TCGCAATAATTTTATTTGAATTTTCTGATTTTCGGCATATTTACTTTCTGTTAATTTACATTTTGAAAAATTAATTTTGGATTTTTTAACTATACCCAATTTAATTATTAGTAAATATTTAGTATGTAATTAATTTAAATTAGCGTTAGCTTTACATGTTCGGTCAAAGTATTTATTCTTTAGTTATGTCGTACAAAAAAGGTATACGATACTCGTGTATAGAAACTCAAATGCCAATGCAAATGTAAACGAACGCATTGAATGTTTTTCTGTTTAGTTAGCGTTAATTAGCAGCTGGTATTCAAGCCTTTACTGTTGTAATTGATCCAACCTTGTTTCTAACATTCAATATACATTTAACCTTTCCATGCTTACTTTCACGAATTCGTACAAAAAAGCAAACACGCTGACTTGAAAGCGATCAAAGCTAATTCTTGTACAGATGTTAAATTGTCAAAATCGATCAATCATGTTAGTCTATAATCTATAAACTATTTTCTAATTATTGCTTTATATTTGTTTATATTATAAATTGAAAAATATATGAAGCTGTTTTGTAAAAAAATTATTTTACTAACTCTGTATTCGATTAATTGTAAAAATCACATTTATTAAACAGCTCTAATTTAATTTCTAAATATTAATAAACAAAATGACAAATTAATTAGCTTTTACAAGTATAGGTTAATTATAAAAAATTTATATATAAAGGATGATAGAACAATTTTTACCCCTGGATTCCGATTCAGTACTCTAAAATATATAATAATATGTAGGTCCAGTCTTTGGAACATACTACGCGACCAAAATCAAATCATTTTTAACTTTAATCAACCCTGAAACACTTACTAAAATTTAGCGTATGCGATGCTTGCATCCAAGAGATTTGGCAAAAACTCAATTTTATCGCCTCTCATTCAAACATTCACAGACTCAGCATGCAAACATTCACACTCACATAAATATAACATCTACAGGCAGATAGACATTATTTGAAGAGGTATATTTTCTGAGTCAGAAAACTTGAATACATTAGACTTTATGAAAAACTCAAATTTCAAAAATATTGCCGACACAAAGATTTCTATTTGAGAAAGCAAAATAGACTCAAAGCGAAACAAGAGGCTTCAGCAAGGAGAAAATTCGAATTGCCCCTCAAAGGAGCACAATTACGGATAAAGTGCAATTTAACCGATCTGATTCCCGCGCTGAAGAGGAGGAAATGTTCATTGGATTTTTAGAGTCGCACGTGGCTGATTACGGATACATGTTTAAGAGAGAGTGACATTGGTGCTGCGTAGTCCAGCTAACCCAGTGTCAACTCGACTTAATAAATTTGTAATGAGCACGCGAAATTGACCGAAAAAAAAATTTGTCAACAACGCGCAAGCTCTTTTATCTTCAATTATGTTTGATCAGAGGGTTCTATAAGTATGAACAGCTGGGTTGAGATTTTTTGTGACTGAGTAATTTTTTAGAGAAGAATAGAAATGAAGCATTTTGATTAAAATCTGAAATTTAAGGAATGAAAAAAAATTATTAACAATCAAATTGTGGAATACATTTAATTTATATCTATTCAAAAATTGTATAAGAAAATATTACATTTAAATTTTTTTACATCCGTGCAAAGAATTTAATTAATTTTTAATTTCACTTGACGACTGATCATGAACGAAACTTAAGAACAAAACCTTTAAATTAAAAAAGATAAAAAATTCCTAAGCTCTGCGATTCAAATTAAAAATTTTTCTTGAATTTAAATTTGACATTATGACTGAAAGGTCGACAGCTATTTTTTAAACAGATATTGTTTAAAATAATCAATAAAGTAATCTCTAAGTAACTATACCCTGGAGAACGATAGCGTTATCTATCTAATTATAAATTTATATTGAATATGCCAATAAATGCATTGAGATAATAAATTATTCAATAATAGTTCAGTTTTACACGTAATTAAATTTTTTATATACACAGTTATAAGTTATACATTTTATTCTCAATTTAACCTAAATGCTTGCTTTCTTGCTATCAAATTTTTGAAAGAAATATATTTTTTTTAATTTGTTGAAATAAAGAAAATTAATTACTTATTTAATTATTTATTTATTCATTTAAACACTATACTGACTAGAGTCGTTTATAAAAGTAATAAGTAGTTACTTTACCTATTTCTGCCTCTTATATTTCATTTTAAATTTATCTTTCTACATTAGATCTAGGGTAAAGTATTATATGTAGCAGAAAAAAATTTGTTTTCCCCCTTGTTCCATAATGTATACTATGATGTATCACTATGCTAAAATATTAAAATTTTGTATTTAACAAGCCTCATAATGTTATTGGTTTGTTACATTAAAATTAATCCATCACATCTACAATAAATACAAATAATTTCTCTGTTTCATCATAATTAAAATCTCATACTATCTACTTATAAATATAAGAGAAAAATTCGATTACTGAGCACATCTAAAAAATTTTAATTACACGTCTTTATCATTTTATTTCACGAAGCTCTAAAACTAAAACTCGCCTGGGACAAGAACTGCACTCCACTTTCATTAAACAAAAATTAACATTCCCAGAAAAAATTTCACTAAAACTACCCAGAAAAAATTCCCACACGACCCAATTAAATATTCATGCGGGGATTAAATCGCCCCTTCCAATCCACCACAGACAGAGAACGGCACAGAAACCTCGTCAAAATCCAATACATTTTACCGGCTTCTGAATAATACCATACAGAGATGCGAATTCGCACAATAATGTGATCGATACTACATTTACCTCTCCAGATTCAAAGACGATAAAATTTAAGCGAAAGCGTTCAGTTCTCTTTCGCGCGAAAGCACGCGTTATTCATATACATAGCGACGCAGAGAGATGAAAGTCGCTCCGAAACTTGTTGGCAATGCAAATTCAACCGAAATCCCGACGGCGCTAGTCCCCGTGGACCCTTTTGCTTCTCTCTCTCTCTCTCTCCTCCTTCTCTCTCTCTTCTCGGCTATAATTCCTGCTTATTCTTTCCCTTTGAGCGTGTATGTGTGCGCGTGCGAGCTTGCAAGCTCACTGCTGTGAATTAAGTGAGTCGCCAAGGGATGCGCACGAGCGACTCGTCGTGTGACGTTTGAACTTGTTTGTGCGTGTTAGTTTCGGTGATACGGCGAGTTTCCGGGAATAATTAGTTCGTAGCGAGCTGCGTTTTTAAAATTTAGAGCGGTATTGTTTGGTGCTTTATTTGATGGCCTGGTTTGCTGTGTTGGCATTTTTTGGACTTACGTATTTTCGTTTATTAATTTCATTTTATTAATGAGCTGAAGAATTTTGCAATTATTCTTTATTAAATAAATTTCATTCGTGAATAAATGTTTTTATAGAAAAACATGTATTATATGCTCGATTTAAAACTTCGGTATATGCGTTTATTTCAATAACAATATTTAAAATCCAATAAAATATTTTTTACATTTTGTTGTATTATAAGTTTTGTAAATGTACACTGCTCCGTTAACTTATTCAAAACAGAAAAACAAAATATATATAGCAAAATGAAATCACGTGAGCAGCTCTTGTGATCTTCATTATAAAGTATTTTTGAACTTTACAATGTGTTTTCAAACATAAATTAAATATTTACGTTCGCTAAAGTAACTTCATCGTAGATTCATATCGTTTCAGTAATTTTGCTTAACTCTGCTTTCAACAGCATAGAAGTTGGCAAAACTCGTAGAAATATTTTGTTTTTAGTTGATTCGATATCATGATATTTTATTGGTAGTATTAACTGCAAAATTACAACTTTTTTAAAGTTTTTTTTTAAAAATATGTATTGTTTCCAGACTAGGTCTCCAATTTTATTTCCATTTGGAGCCGTTTACAAACTACATAAGGCTCTTGAAAGAGAAGAGATAAGGATTTTCTAAAATTTTCTTACACAAAAGCAAAAAAAGTCTTTCTTATCTGCATAGGATGGCAAGGAAGACGATCCCATAAAAAACGCCTCACTTATCGTCAGTCCCTTCAAACACTATTATCTTATTTACACCCTCAAAACTCCAAAAAAATCAGGATCAAAGCAAACAGGTCAAAACAAAATGGCCCAAAGCCCAAAATCGCCTAAAACAATTCAAAAGCCTGCCTTCTCAACTTCAACAAGAGTCGTTGACTCCATTTAGCACCAGCAGATCCAGCTAACATCCTCGCAAAGGCAGGAGAAATATTTGCTCTGAGCGTCGCCGTATAGCCCGTGCGTTCATGCGAGCACGCGGACGTACGAGCGATCGTAACGGCGAATGGAGTTTCTCTAGACCAGAGCCGTATGACTTTTTAATGCTAGGCAAACATCGCGCAGCGGAGAGCTCCTCGAGGACAAAACCGATGTTCCTCCTATCTCCTTTGAGCGGCGAGCGAGCGCTTTGAAATGGGGCCGCGGGGACGAGGCGCCCGAAGAGGGATACACAGCTGAAGCGGCTCGCAAAAGAGAATACGCCGAGCGAAATTTGCGCGGCCGATGCGATATTATGCAAGAATTATTGCGCGAAAAGCGCTTCCCAAGTGCGCGCGCGCCTGCTGGAATATTGACCCGCGTCTGGCGGTGTAACGGATATGACCTATTTTCTCTTCTTTTCTTTTTTAGATTTTTTCGCGTCGGGCTTTTAAATATTAAAATTATTGATTTTAGTTTTGAATTTTAAAGTTCGGGATTTGGTATGTATACGGGTGATTCTAAGAATCTCATTTGAACTTTTGAAAATAATCAGTATGTATATAGAGTTTGGTGTGTTTATGCATTTTATAAACAGGGGAATAAACGAGTAAATATCCCTTGCAAATTTAGTCGAATTTTCATTTCAAAATTAAAAATCACAATTCCTCACTACCAACTAAAACAAGTAACTTATTATAAAATAACATTTACTCCCATCAATTAAACAATAAATCACAAGTACGCGTATTTTGCTTAACTTCACCAAACACACGGCAAAGGGGGCAGACCGGAAAAGTCAGACACGAAAATATAAGCAGGCATAAATAGCCGCGGGTAGACAAAGGGGACAGTGGGTGCCGTGAACCGGAGAGAGCCAGTAGAAAAAAGCGCGAACAGTCAGACATTAAAGACAAAGAGCCGCCGAGGGAGAAAGAAAGAGACGGAGTGGCGAGCGCGGGTGGGAAGGATACTTCTTTTTTCAGCGCAATGCGCGATATGGAATTGTAAACGCGAATCGCGAGCGCCAGTGCTTTGTGCATCCAGCAGCAGCAGCAGCAGTGGCATCCAGCCGCTCAGTTGACCTAGATTATCGTTGCGCTTTCGCGTAGTAGCAGTCGAACCTCCCGTGTGCCAATCCGCTCTCTTTGCGGAGAGTCTCCCTCCTGTTTTTGCTCTGTCTTTCTCGTTCTCTTTTCAAACTATCGCTGCACTCCCGTTCGCTCCGCAGAATACTTTTAGGCTCTCTTTTCGCTTTTCATTCCTTATTTCATAGGTTATCTTGTGACTTTTGTTCTTATCGTCTATCTCTTTTTGCCTTTCTTTAGCAACTACCTTATTCAGAGCTATCGTTGCTATAAATCTCTGATTCTCTTAGAACTGACTCGTTCTTTTTCACATAAACATACGTATACACAAACACGAACGCGAACATACTCATACACATACGCACACACATATACGCATACACATACACATATGCACATACATATACATATACAGATTCACATACACACACATACACATACAGATTCACATACACACACATACACATACACATACATATACACCCACATACATACGCACACGAACACACACACACATACACATGCACGCACACGGTGATTATTTGCGCTTTCTTGTTGCCTTCCCTCATTCGATTAAAAGCGCCAAAGCTCCGTGAAAATGAAATTCATACACGGCCAGTGAGCCAGCGGAAAAAAGAGGCGAGAGCAAATCTAGGACAGTCACTTTCACGACGCGCGCTGTTTCAGTTTTTAGGTTGCCGAGCGAGCGAGAAAGCAAAATTGAAGCGAGATCCGCGGGATTACACTAGCACTGCTTTAGCTTCTTGCTTCTGCCTTAATATGGTCCGTGGTTGCGTCATCTTCACGCGCAGGATCAACATTTGATTAAGGACAAATAGAGTTTTTTTCAATTTCATAAAGTTAATATCACACGCAATATTATAGAAGTCTTCTATTTGTGTAAAACTTTGAAGTACCAAGAACCATTCTTTTTTATAATGAATTTTTAAAAGAATGCCAGTGGCATTCATGTTTTGCATTTTATGAATCGAACAAATAAATTATATATACTATTTTCATCTATTCTGTACACGCGTAACATAAAAATGCAGGTGAACTTTACTTCAAACTGCACGTATATTGCATAAAAATAAATGCTGAACTTCGGTCGTTGCGCTGTAAATTTTACAAGCGACTATTGTAAATTTTATTACTGTTTTAGGAAAGAAAATGCTATAAAGTTTATGGCGCTTTATAGGTAATTTATTTGGTACATGTTTTTTAAATCGAAAAAGAAGTAATAAAGGCTTTTCTTTTATTCGTTTGTATTCAATTTATCACAGAAATTCTACAAAAGCGCAGTAGCAAAATTTATGAAAAAATATGAATCCCAATAAATCATAGAAAAAATCTACCCGCTCTGCTCACCATAAAAAATTTAATAAAACTGAAATTTACGAGCTCAAGTTAAACTAAATAAAACCAAATTAAGTAACAATCAAAATCGCCCCTTCGTAATTCCATTTCCAAGAAACAACAATTCCACGTAAATCCTCCGGAATCAATTATACGGAATCAAAAAGGCAATTGTATTAAGTCCTTGCTCGTGTCTCATCCCAGCACATCTCTGCCAATTTTTTATTCAAGCAATACAAGAGAAAAGGCCTCGCTCTTTCGTTTGCGATTCTATTTGCATAGTCCTCGAAATATTTAGCATACTGCACTCGCCTCTTCTAGTAAGAGAGAGCAAGAGAGAGAGAGAGAGAGAGAGGGGCAATTTGAACTTCAGCAAGGCGTCGCATAATATCGCGTTTGAGGGTGCATTCAATATAGACGCGGGATTAACTAAAGTTTATCTTGTACTCAATTAGGGCAATCCGAAAGTAGCGGATGCTCGCGAAGCGAGAGAGATGGAACGAGGAGTTAAGCGAGACTGATGCCTTTCAAATGCAGTTTGGAGAACGGGAAATAATGGGCCGGGAACCTTCGGTTTTTCTTTACCGAGTTAGACGCGAGGCTGTAATGTAATCGATAATGTAAGAGAAAATCGGTTGAGATTCTATTTTTGAAATGGTTTATTTGATTAGAGGAGATGTTTTTGACAGTTAGTGAAGACAAGAGTCAATGTGAAGTGTTTTTCTATAAAATGGCGAAACGCTTTTATATACCTTTTGCTTTTTTACTTCGTATTCGATATTTGAGCTGTAACTGTAATAAATGCCGTAATCTGAGAGGGTTAATTTTAATTAATAATAAAAGCAAAATAAGAACCTGCAATTATTCATTTAATGTTTTAATAAAAACTTCCTTGAAAAAGTTGTAATCGCTAGGGGCTAGTTAAGTCTTTTTTGTGCTCTACACTGGGAAAAAAATTTGAATTTAAATTGAAATTTAAAGTCTGAACGTACGAGTGAAAGAGAAAGAACGAGGAAGGAAAAAGGAATCGAGAAAAGAAGGTAGTGAGGAAACAAGTGCGCACAGTGAGAAAGTAACAAAAAATAATTGTAGAAAAGAGAACAGAGTATGGACAAAAGGCGCCCCTTGAGAAGAGGTTGATAGAAGAAAAAGCAGGCTGATTTTGTATTGCGAGAAAAAGGTATTTAAAAAGTCAGACAGAAAACCATTATGAGTTTCAATTACTGTAGGTTCTTAATTTATTCTTTTACCGGTGCAATTAAATTTCGGTTATTTGTTCCAAAGGCATTTCACTGCTTCTGCAATACATAACGAGCTATATTTTTTTTAAAATCAAGTTTACACCATTTAAAGATCCCTTTTTAATAAAAATAAATGAATGTATTTTTTTATTGTTTCATCAAGCTGTTGTTAATATTTAAAAAATTTGTTTTCAATGACATTCTTAGATTTTATTTAGTTTCATGATATTAACTTAAAATTTTGCCCGTAGAGGTAAAGTGTTTCATCACATAGGGCAACTATCTCCTGGATTTGCATAAATTTCAACATATTTTTTTGTATTGATCAAAAGAATAGCTTTATCAATAAAAATCGAGTACAAGACCCCTTAAATCAACAATATCTTTATTAAATATTGCAATAGTAACATTAAACCTCTCAATTAAACCCTTCCCATCATACAGCCACCTCGAGGCAACTAAAAGGCACGCTCGAGAATGATAATCGCTGCCTTCTCGTTAAGACATTCCTCCCTCGTACAACGTCTCCCCCATCCCGAATCACTTCGCCGCTGATCCCACCTCCTCAACCCAATTTTTCGTGCCCCTTTATCCTTAATTGGCCTCCGCGCCTAGTCTTCCTTCCGGCTTTTCCTCTAGCGGCTTCCGGGGTCAGACTGGCAAAATGACAGGATACAGCTGCACCGCCATAATTTAGATATCCAGTGAGAAGCTACGTTGCGAAGATGAAAGATATCGAAATGCCGCGTAGCTTTCGTTAGACGCGCGTATCGGCTCTGTAATTCGAGCGAGCTCTGCTTTATTATGCGACGCGCGAAAGGTTTTTTTCTACGAAGAAGGATAGACGAAGTTTGTTGTGCACTGATAAAAAGTCATTCAACTCGGCAATCTTTTTATAAAGTTCAAGCGGAGCGAATGTCTCTTTTTATTAGTAAAAGTGGAATTGGATTTAATATTGATTAACAGTTTTGTAGAATATTGAGTCACAATATCTTCGTAATTATTATAGCGTTGTTTACAAAAAAAAAGCGATAAGGCAATCATGATGAAAGAACAGAATCAGAAACTACTAAAAAGTGTATAGAAGTGTATAGAAGCCTTCATTTTATGAAAAAGTAGCTTATTGAGTAGTCACAATCTGGAATCCCATCATCGGCTTTGCGAGATGATTGGAAAGCAAATCTCTTTGCGACCCTCCAAAATCATTTTCTTGACAAAGTTCTTCTCTATTCCGTTTGAATGCCAATCGAAATTTGCATTATCCTAATGATATGCAAATTATCTCATTTGGACTCTCCTTTTTAAATTGCGAAAAACTGGAAATACTCGGTACCGATGTCAAAGCGCGGAGCTCTTACTATTCCAATCGTGTTTAACGATGAAGCCGTGCTCTTTTTATAAATCGAGGTAAATGCTACGTTGTTCGTTTAGAACTGAAGGGATCGGAAATTCAAAAGGTAAATCAGTATTTTTTTTATTGGAAAACTGAAGAGATGCGCAATAAAACTTTGAAAAGATGATCTCAAAAGATCGAACGATCTCAATTACAATTAATGTAGTTAAAATTTTGCAATGCAATTCACCGAATCAGAACAACGCAGATGCTATCGATTTTCTGTTCGCAGCAGAGCGCGGCAATAAAATTTCGACTTTTTAGATGAAAAAAAGTTATCACAAAGATAGGAAGAGCTCGTTTTAGTTCATTGTAATCAAGAATAAAAGAGAAAAAGTACGGTGATCAAATAACCCAAAGTGAAGAATATTCGTTAATGAAGCTTGTAATCCAGTCCACCAATTAAAATCTTTCGCTCTGAAAATTTTAATGATAACACGTAGGATAGCTCATCATATGTGGATTTTTCCAGGAACGAAGATTTACAATTATTTCGAACTTAATTTTCTTTTACGAGTGATATTACAAACGGATACGTAGACTATTAAACTGTAGAGCAAATGAATGCAAGTGCAAAGAGACTGTTGTAATAATTTAATACTGAATCGATCTTTTTTTTTTAATATTATAGGAGAATGTAGAAGTTTTTATCCCATATCGAAGTTATTATTTTTGTTATAAGTATTATAGTAAGGCGATTTGTAATTACTGGTGTTATTAACGTTAATTATTGCAATTATTATTATGATTATTATTGTGATTTTCATGTTATCTACTAATCTAAAGCGTATTTGGTAAATCAAAAGCTTCGCAATGTATTTAATTAATTTGAAATAAAATTCTGAAACTTATTAAATAATATATTTTGTGAATCAAATGAAATTTCGAAAAACTGACTTTTTCACGCCCTAATTCTTTGTAAAAAGTTTCTATGCAACATTACTTTGTTATTACTTTTATATATGCTACAAAACTTCAATAATAATCATAACGTTTCAATTTATATTAATCCTTTCCCTATTGTTAGTAAAACCATAAACCACAATTTTGCACTACACACTTATAAAGAAACACACGCAACAACTCAAAAATACCGTAGCCCCCAACACTCTCACAACAAACAAAAAACCTCACACCCCATTCACAATCAACCCATCAACAGCATCAACAAAAGACGCTACCCACCCCACTCCCACATCACCACGCCTGCCATCTCTGAAACAGCTCGCTCCGCGCGTAAAACGCAGAAGCACACCTCTGGTTAATTTCCAACTCGTAATTAATGCGCCGCTGCGGCAGTGCAATTAAATCGCTCGTATTTCCTGTAACAGTCATCGGTTAGTAATCGTAATGGTCAGTAGGACGCGCGAGCCTGGATCGGTCGGAATTTGTCAGCGCTCCTAGCGTTCCGGCTTATGCCTGCGCGCGAACGCTGCGTTATTACACGGGAGGTCAGCACTTAATCATAAACGAAGCCGAACGCGTCGTGAATGTTTCTGCGAGAGTGTTGGAACGATGCTTGGCTCGGCGCGTTCGCTCGTGTAATTGAACATTTAGCAATTTGTCGTAATGGCCGTTGATGATTTTGATTCTTTCTGGGCGCGGTGATTGGCTGTTATTTTGACGATAAAAATTGTTTTGCGCAGAGCTTTGTTATTTTGAAAAAGAGTTTTATTTTGAGAATGAATTTTAGTTAGTTAATGTAAAGCTGTAACTGTGTTATGCAATTCTGTAGTGTATTGAAGTTATTAAATATACGGAACTTTTGGGAAATATAGCTAAAAGTTATATAAAATTAATTACCGCGCTAATGTGTTTTTGAGTTAAAGCAATTGATAACATTTCTTATTTATATGCGAGAAATATTATAATTTTAACATGAATTTCGCGAATCATCAATGCTTCATGATTTATCCATTTAGTAATGGCTTTTGCGTCACACCGCAAATAAAAATTAATAAATGAAAATTATTTATTGTATTAGGAACAAAACAGTCGTTCAAATTACTCAATCATTGACTACGAATCTTAAATTTTATTATAAAACCCGAAACATTATTATAAAAATAAAATAATAACTTTTAAGTTAAGTAAAATAAAGTTAAGTAAAAAAAAGTTAAGTAAAAACCGAATTTTTTAATAATGAATTTCCGAATTTAATGCAAATCTTGATAAATCTTTTAAAAAATGCCATGCTTACCTTTGCAATACAGCTGTATTCCTTGATACGTGCTTCAATAATCAAATAAACATTCAAATAATTTTTTTACCCTAAACAATAAAAGTACTAACGTAATCTATAATAAAAACCAAAGAGCAGTTTCCATCGAAACGCTCATTACCGGTCACATAATTAGAAAACGAACGATTCAGGCATAGAAAGTAGTATGCGTGCACGGCAAGGCGCGGCAGGCGCGTTAAGTGCGAAGCAAACAACCATAAAGCCACCTCGTAAGTGCATCCAGCGCAGAGGGCGTGTGTAAACGATATGTATATGCGTGAATTACATTACCCGAGACGTGCGCGTAAACGCGGAGCCATGAAAGATTTATGGCTCGAAAAAAAAGGAAGGTAGTGGGTTAAATAATATATAACAGATTTTTCTTTGTTCGGAGTTTCTTTTTGAAGCCTAGAAATTTCTGGTGATTATCGATTTAAAATAAAAAGTTATTAAAAATCTAGTGATCTGATTAAGAACAGTACAACTGCAGACAGCCGTAAGACTTAGAAAAAAGTATGTTACATTAAATACTTATAAAAAAGTAAAAAACGTATTTGCCATAAAAAAGTTTATTACGGCTACGAGATTATATTATTTAATTTTTGCTTAATATAATTTGTAGAAAAAAGTTGAGCAATATGATAAAATTATATTTATCCAAAAGCGTGATAAAAATAATGACATACCTGCGACAGGGTCGTCTGACTATACCCACGCCGTTACTACTTTGTAGAACGTCCAATCCAATCTACAAATAATGATGTCATCTCTTTTTTTATTCCTATTTATTTACCGTCAAACATCATTTACCACAAACATTACCCTCACACATTTAAAATAAAACAACTCATTTCACCCTAAACTCCAACAAAAATACACAAGTCAATCAGCAGAATCGACGCATGCACTCTCGGCAAAGCTAGCTCCGCTTTGCAGACGTGCACTCCTTTCGGGGCGCGACCTACATCGTGAGCCCGCATTCCCGTTGCTCGTTGAAGAAAATAATCAGTATTTACGCATGGCGCGCCAGACAGGCGCGCTTACAAGCCAACTGGCGCGCGGTCTGCGTAGGGGGGGATTATACGAGCTTGGGAGGGCTGTAAATGCCCGTATAATGATCCCGAGCACTTTGTTCCTTGCTTCTTTTTCTATTCTTACGCTCGCTCTGGCAGCGTCTTTTTTGACTTCTTTGCATGCCGGCCACCTGCCTGCCATAAACAACCTTGTTATTTATCTTGTCTTTATTTGTTCTTTTCTTTCAGGGTGGATTCTTATTTGTTGCGAGCGTAGTAATTTTTGTAGGAAACGTAAAGATATTTTTTTATAGTTATTTTTATTAATGTTTGTGCGTTTGCCCTTTGGCTTTGTTTTCTTGTTAGAAAGGAATTTTTTAAATTCAATTTTAAACATTTGAAAAATTTCTCATTTCCGAGTAATTGTTTTAATTGTAAACAACAATTCAAAGAGATATTTTCGACAAAACATTGAAAATTACACAAAAAAATGGATTTTAGTTTTCTTTGTGACACAGAAAGAATTCATATTAAATTTATGTAAAAGCTTGAAAATATGTTATAATGAAAAAAAATAATAAAAGGTACTTTTTCACATTACTTACAAAATACAGTCCTTCAAACAATTTTCTTAAAAATACATCTTTTTACGAGTGATATAAAAAACAAGTCCTCCATTATTTTTTAGGTTACAATATATTTAATACACCGAAAAACTTCATTAAAAAGTTTGAAATTAAACATAGCATAAAATTAATAAAATAATAAAATAATTTTTAATTTTACAAACCTTTTTTAACAGAATATTTGAATATTTGTAATTTACTTATTACAAAAACTCAACTTTTCTCAGCTAGTATAAATTGCATGGAATAAGTTAGTTACGTTTAAATGAAACAGTTGACAACTTCTGCTGTGAAAAAACATTTATAAACTAATATTAATAAAAAAAACTATTTTTTTAAAGCTTGAAACAGTTTATATTTCCTAAATTTTAACGATAATAAAGATTTTTTGTTACTACTCTAAATTAAAAACTTAATCTCGAAGTGAAATATGTTATCTCTTTCCTTAATTAATGACTCACAATTTCCAAAGTAGTACTATCAAAATTATTCACCATTACTCCTAATTTATTACAAACCTTAATTATTTTCGCATCAGGCAATCGAAAAATATCTTTAAAACCACGTCTCCCGTGCACAAATCGCCGCATACAAAGCTCGCACTCCCGCGACTTTTAGCTCGCAAGAGTTTCCCTCTGCTTTCAGCCAACCCCAATCCTTTTACTACTAGCCTTCGGGCCGCATTTTCGATATGCTACTCACACACGGCTCGTATCGGTTTCCCGACTGCTTTCTTTGTTTCCATGGCACGCGCTTTTTGAACAAAAATACGCGTGCTCCAGTTTCTCTCTGTATAAACCTATTTTACGAAATTCCCCAAGAGACTGGCCTCTAACCGACGCTCTGACGTGCGCTTTGACTTGACGCTTCGCGGAATTTCAGGTGCAAAGGCGGCAAATATCAACGTCGATCCTTCGTCTGGCATTTCGCTTTCAGAAGTGTATAAGCGACGTTCGTTGACGTTCGTTCGTTTTGACTTCGCTGAGATGTTTGTGCTGGCGATACGCGCGTGTGTTTTTCCGCTTCTCGAAAGTTTTTAAACCGTTGAGTTGGCTGTCTCAGGTGGGGAAATAAGGTGGAGACGTCTGCGCGTATTTTGAATATGTAAAAGGTTTTCTTATATACTTCTCGGAAAATACGTTAATGCTTTTTGCGGAACCATGAATTGGAGTTTTATTTTTTATTTTTCTTCTAGAGTTTTTAAATTTTTTGTTTTTCTTCTAGGACAGCTACGAAAATCTAGCCTGATTTTACGCTATTAGATTATTTGAAATAGTATATTATACATCTTGGCCAGTAAAATAAGAAATATCTCAGATCACATGTAATTTCGGCAGAAACAAACCGAGCTTGACAAGCATATGATCTAAAGTTTATATTTTACTGGCTAAGGTGTGTATACTATTTTTCAATACGCCGTCGTCGGAAAGCAGTAACTTCGTTTTGTACTTTGGCTAGGAAGTTGACGCTTTTCGACCATAGGGCAGAAAATATTTTCAAGTTTGATAGATACACGAATGTTTAGAGTTTTTTTCTTATTTAAAAAAAATAAATAAAAATGATGCCTTTTTTAAGTATTACTAGTTAATATTTTTCAAAATTTTAATATTAATATAAATTCATTACTCAGTGCACAAGGAGGCCAAGCTCATTTTCTTAATGGACTTTTATAAACAATAAATTTCGGTTCCTTAAAATCCAACAATGCAATTTATCATCTCAGTGATTCTGTAACGCTATTTATGTAAAATTAGGTTTTGTTCTTTAGAATTAAAAATTAGTTCACTGCGCTGATCCATTTTTGTCTGAACATAAAAAATGGACTTGATCTTCTTGTGTTCTGAATCCTCTAACTATATTCAAGAGCATGCTAATGCTCATTTAGTATTAATGAAAAGATTTATACGCTGTATTGTAGTATAGCATAAATGAACAAAGTATCAAAAATAAAATCCTTCTTTATTATCATTATTATAAATATTCAAGCCTCAATTAATAATTTTTAAACTTTTTTTAGTAATTATCTTTTAAAAAATTTATCTCTACTTATGTTAGTTCAGACATGGATTATAAATTTTCTATTGAAATTCGATAAATATAAAATAATATACTTTTTTAGAAATTAGTAAATTACTACGCAACAACTCACAATGAATGAGTTTCTATCAAAATAAAGAATATAAATCGATGCTGAAAAGTATGCAAAATATGTTTTATTAGTTTAATCAATGTAATAGAAAATTAATTTTCGCAGAAATTCAAAAAATGTTTTAGCACTTTCTGAACCTTTATGATTGTTGCACCCCTAACTTTGTCACCTTTTTCTCATGTACATCACCCCAAAATAATAATCAAAGTTCAATTTCTTCTCATCGAAATAATAATTCGTCCTTTCCCGTCCCAAAAATCCTTCAGAAACAACTACACTATCAAACACAATCTAAATCCAAGCTTACTTCCAAACTCCCAACAACTCATTCCTCCTGTTAATCCTCACCCAGCTCCCCCAACGCGTCACCCTCGCACATATTAATAAACACCCACACTCCACTTCCTTTCCTCCACCTCTCACAAATTCCGCTATTAATAAACATCCGCGCTCAAGACGCCCAACAAATACAGCCGCAGAGCTCGCAGCACAAAAGCCGCGAAATCCAGCCCAGTAGCGATCAGGAGAATAATGCAGCGCGGGGGCGCTCGCACAATATGCGAAGGATCCTCCACTCCGCGCGAAATTGCGGGGCTGCAGCAGCTACTGCAGATTGGAATGAGCCGCGCGCGCGCATCGATTGGCCCCCGCGCGGTTAATTGACCCTCCTAGGATCCACATATATCGATTCGCGCGTCGAATCAGCTCCGCGCTCGGTTAAGTATATGCCGGCAGCGCGAGCTTAATCACTCGATGGCTGGGACAATTAAGAAGCTAATGAACTATGGCGATGCCCGTGTATGCTTGAGGGGGTGGAGGTGTAACAAGGCGAAGGTCCGCTCCAGCCGGAAATATTAGCGGCGTTGATGGATGTACGACGGTCATCGGAGCGGCTTGGGGGATTAATGCTTGGAGTTCCGACGCCAGAGGTGATTCGATTCGAAGCGAGAGTGATATCTGGTTAACGGTAGGGATGTGGTTGGTTGTGTGGGATTTTCGATGTGAGGAGGCTTGATGAATTGGAATATTGAAGCGTAATTTGAAGATGATTCTACTTGTGTGGGGTAGTTGCAGCGAGCTGTATTTGGATGAAAAGAAGCGTAAATGTGTAAATGTGTGTGAGCGTAGTGCGCTTTTTACTTCTATGAAATGGTTCCGCATGAAATGCATAATTGAATATGTAGTATATTTAGGTATAAGAGACTATATATCGTGTGATATTGATACAAGTTCGCTTCAATAACGAAATTTGCATAGCTAAAATAGTTAGGAAACAACTTTTCTACAGAAAAAGAATAATTTTAGTTTATAAAAAAAATGTTGAATTATAATTAATTTTTTAGACTTTAAGCTCTTTATTACCAAGTTTATCAACTATTTTATTAATTTTAATATTTGAGCACATAATACGGCAAGCTCTAAACCATCAGTGGCCTTCAACAATTATTTTAGCTATTTTTCAGTGCAAAAGTTATACCCGCAGGCGAAAAAATGTTAAACGTTTGAAAAAAAGCTCGCGCAGTGCACTGCTGTCAGAAACAATGCAGTTCATGTTATAAAACAATTCGAATTCAAATAACTACTGAAGAACAGCTATTATGATAATTAAAAAAAAAATTATTTTTGATCCGCGAAATTACTCAATTAATAATTATTAATGCTGATCGAAAATTAATGAGCCAACATTAGTTCCTCATTAGCATGTCTGGCTATTTATGACTATCCTATGCAAATTCGAATGTACATTTTCATACTTTCATAATTAAAATGGTACAAGTATTTACTTGAATTACATAACATTAGTAATTATCGAAATATAAAGATGTTAAATATATTTATTTCGTCATATTAACTCGGTATGCTTGATTTTTTTTCCATTAAAGACGGTAAAAGATCTAAAATGTCCACAAACTTATTAACCTTACTCCTCACGCATAAAAAGTATCCAACCCAGCACGCTAAATTCTAAACTAATTACATTCATGCGCCGCTCAAGCTGTATCATCATACTTCTTTCCGACATCTCCTCAGCCAAAAGCCCAGAGGGTCGCCGACTCCTGCTCGCCAAATGAAAGATAAATGTTCTCTCTCGCTGTTTCCCCGGAGGTTCATGCACGGTGAAAAGAGCCCGGGCCAACGAAAGGCAGTCACTCGCGAAAAGGTGACACACAGCCCGCGATAGACCATCAGCTAGTAATTTTTCTTCCCGCGGAAGAAGCGGAATTTCCCAAAGAGCTTTAAGCACGCGCCCGGCGGAAAGAGCGAAAGAAATTGATCGCAAAGACGCTAGAATCTGTCGAATTAATGGATTCCGAGCTGACGTTTTGGTCGGCAAGAGATATGGAATTTTATCTAAAGTGGTTTTAGAGTGAGGAGCGTGGAATTTTAGTTCTTGAGAAAATTTTATTTAGAAAAGGATACTGTGGGTAAGAACAAAAGTCAGCTTTGATACTTTAAAAATTTTCTACTGTTGGAAGGAGTCTTGTAAGAATCTTATTTATTAAAGCGACTTTCTACCAAGTCGACATTAATAAATTATTACTTTTAAGTCTAATCTTTGGCATTATTAAAAAATCACCTGCCAAAGATTTTCATAAAATTAAGAAACAAAAATAGTTCTTACAAAATAATAATTAAAAAAAATTTTTTCTTAAATTTCTTCTTAAATCACAAACCCATTAAAAATACTCAGAAATGCAAACGGACAGCCAAGCCATTAACTGTTGCGTGGATAGAAAATGTGACGTATGGTCTGACTATAAGCAGAGCCGAGCTACTGCGAGTGAATAAGGTCAAGCGTGCGTCGGCACGCTTTGTGCACTCCGGTACTACGTCTTCCCCTATGCTTTACGAAAATTGAAAATAATTGTTTCTTTCTGGATGTAAGACTTTCTTGCATGGCAAGAGTACAAAAAGAACAGTAAAGGAAGTAATGTTTTTGCTCCCAGAACAAAAGAGAAGCCTTTTACGAGTTATAGGTTAAGCGGCAAATATTTTATAGAATATGTTAAGCATTTTCTGTCATTTTTGAAAGGAATATTTTAGAGCAATTTCAATAATCTTTTCTTTGAGTAAATGCGTTTGTTGCAATCTGCAATATGAAATTCCGAGAAAAAAGTTGCTTTGTGAGACAAATATTTACTTTCAATGTAACAAGATATTTTAAAATTTGCGTTGAAAAAGTTTATATATTGCACAGTTCCATAAAAAGTTTCACAGAACAGAAAAAATTTATTAAAAATAGTGATAAAAACGGTTGAACGAAAATTTTTATGTTTCTACATGAAATTAAATCTCGTGTAAACTTATATGTATCATTCATATATTTTAGCATCCTAGTTACAAGAATGCAAATAAAATTTATGCATGAAAGAACATACAATTTCACTCTAATTGGTTTTTTTATAGTTGAAAAGCAACTGTAAAAATGTTTATATTCAATTATTTTGAGCTAGAATAAAAGATTCATAAAAGAGTTTTAAAATGGAAACGATCTCTATTGACTTCTTCCATCTATGCAACTTTTTTAATAAATTAAATCCAAATTTTGCTAAAGTTCTTTAAGAACATAGTTTATGACTTCCATAAAACTAAAAAAATTAAATTCATCAACAACAAAAATAAGTACTATCACAAAATTATTATTTTATCAAAGTACTATTTTATCTCTTATCAATCGCATAACATTAAAACCAGAATTATCCAGAAGAACATCTCCACACTCCATCATTACTCTAACACGTAGCTCCGAACCCAGCGGAGCTGACTAAATAAAAAAAAAGCGTCGAGCAAGAAGAAACGAACGACTGGACAGATGTTCAATCAGGATTAGAACGAGGGTATAACGACGTGGGACAGCGAGTTAGAGAAGTTGCGTTGCTGAACGAAGGACACAATTATCGGGAAATAGATCGTCATCTCCCATCACGCGCTCGGAGGCCGATTACGCGTTGCCGAAAGTTTAGACGCGCGCATGCTAACGCCAACCTACGAGAGAGAATGAGAGAAAGACTTTTCGAACTCGGCCAGCTTCCATAACTTATCCAGCCGCACGTCAGACGGACTTAATAGAGCGATCTAATTTTAAAGTTTGACAATGACTGGGAGAGGTTTCAATTGCCGTTGCAATTTGCGATGAATCGGTTGGTTTAATTTCAAGTGATTTGCACGTTTAAAGGTTTGGAATGATTATCGGTAATTTTTGAAGAAAAAATATAATACATGATTCGAGGCTTATCTAATTTTAAATTTGGTTATCGAAAGTATCGTGATATCGGTTATATATTGCTAAATTCTTTTTGAGATCAAATGATTTATCAGCTAAATTTCAGAACAAAAAAGGATATCAAAAAGTCTGAAAAATAGTGCATCATACTGATCATAAATTGTGCAGTTTTCTCACCTAACAGATTTTTTTAAAATATAGAAGCTTCTACATCCTTATCTTAAAATAAAACCTCTTTAGAAGTTTAAAAAAAATTGAATTTTTTATTCCTAAAAGTAGAGCAGAGTGAAATTTTGTTCTTAACACGGCAAAAAATTGTAACCGCTCAATTTAAAAAAAAAAGTCTGCAGTGAAAGAAACCTGTAAATCGAAAATTGTAGCCCAAAAAATACAAAAACATTCATGGAAGTGCATTCAACTCCACACCCAAAGACCAAAGTTTTATTAGCAACATACACCCCAAGCTTTCCCAGAAAAATCCTGTACCACTATACATTACACAAACAATCGTAGTCTAGACGTCCGTGAGATACAGTATCACTTTCTCCCCCGTCTCTATCCCTTCCCCTCTCTTCTGCCCTATTGCTCTCCACTTCTCCCTTCACACTCACCACGTCCCATCCTGTAACACGCGCGAGCGCCTCGGGGAAGAGGAAAGAAGCAGACATAAGAGGGTTCCCAGCAAACCCCGCGCACATGGATTTTCGGAAAAGAAGGGTGCGACGCGGTAGTCCTCGTTATTTCGTTCGACTGATTCTATCGCCTACGATGAACTTGACCAGGATGTCGGCGAGGGAAAATGAAATAACGCTTCGCGGCGGCGGCAGCGAAGCGTGGCCGGACTGACGATGCGAGATGCGCTGAAGGACGATTCGTGCAGAACAATTTTTCTTGATTGCTCGTTTAATTTAGTGGGAGAGGTGGTGTAGGTGTGAGCGGATGCGTTAGGTTGAGTTTCCGTTATACTTATGTAATGAGGTCTGCACGGAATAAAAAGATGTTCTGTGCCCGTTTCGGGTAGTAAATAGTAAAAAAATTTGTTTTTATTTTTTATTATATTGTATGATATACAAAGAAAAAAAATATTCAATACGCAAACTCAAAAAAGTTTCCGAACAATAACCAAAGAAATAAGCTCGACAAGCCGTTTTATTCATGAATCCGGTCCATTGTCGTGCACAATGTGCTTTTATGAAAATTAGGTCACCAAGTTCGAATAGTAATAATCGTACTCTATCCGAACCTCAGGACAACAAAAAATGATGCACCGACGCTCGCGAGAGGCCCTAAATTCTAAACTATAACGGTTTACCAGATTACCTCGCTCGATTCCGACAAAATCAATCACGCGCCAAAACACGATTGCACTCACGTCCAATGCATAAATTTCAGCGCTAAGTCCGGAGGAGGAGAGGAGGGGGGACCGACGCAAACTCGATATATATATAGGCGCACGCTTCAATCAGGATATTTCGGAAAACCCTGTGTAACCTAATTAATCTCTGCAAACTCCGCCCTAAGAGTTTCCCGCGAATGGGGGGGGGGGGTGAGCTCGTTTTTTGTATATGTATATATATGTGTATATCGCACGTGCTCGGGACGCCCCTGCACTTAGCCAATCAAGATGAATGTGTATAGCTTCCTGCGCGCTACTATAACGCATACTGTAGCGAATTCACTTTAGCATGCGTGCCAACGTAGACTGACGTACTTATAATCAAGCACACGCATGTACGCACGCATACACACGCACACACACACACACACACGCACGCACACATATACACACACACACACACACACACATACTTATATGCAATCATTTACGTATTCTATCTCTTATAAGCAAGGATAGACTTCAACATCTCTACTGTAGAGCAGTTATAGGTATATTTACTATCAAGTTACTAGCGCACAACTACAAATACAGGACGACCGATGGACGTTAAACCGGAAACCCCCTGTCCGATCCTCAATTCGTTTTCTCGCCACGTCGCCGCATAAACGTAACACCAGTCGCATACATACACTCAAGGTAAGAGGAGGCGTCTAAGATCCTCCAGAAACCGTTAATAACCCATGACGACAGAGCGTGATAGTTTCCATCTGGGAAGATGACTAGCTAGGCGAATTCCTTGACTTGGCAGGTTTGAATAATCCTAAGCCGAAAGGACAGCTATATGGGTTATACACTTTTGGAAATATGTCCTCGCGGAGACAGAAACATGAGAAGAGAGATGGTGAGAGGGAAAGAGAGAGAGAGAGAGAGGAGAGAAGCTCATTTCGCAGAAAGTTGGCGTGTACGGTCTTTTGTGCGGTCTCGCGTAGACGACTAGTTTGCCGCAAGGAAATGGGTTGTTGCGAGTGGATAGGGAGAAAGCGAGGGGAATAGAAGGCGCGAGAGGCAGTTAGCTTACCAAGTTTCTGCTGCTTAATTGATAATAAGAGCTGAGGAGTCGCTTGGCTGATGATGGCGAGGGTGATTTTATGTAAACGCGCAATTTTTGCCTTTTTGGCTGGGTAACGCGTATACCTATTTATAATGGTGGTTCCTAACGACAATTGGCAAGTTGAAAACTAAGAGACGTAGTAGTGTGCGAAAGTGTCCGACATTTCGGTTAACGGTATGATCAAAAGTTTAGTACTGTGAAGTTCTTTAATTTATTTATAAAATCAGAAGTTAAATTAGCTCAACTATAATCACTACGATGCGCTACTCAAATTTCAAACTTTGACCATGCTGCACAATATTTTGAGAAGTTTCTATTTTTATGACTTGAAGCTTTTACGATTGTTCGACTATGCTTATGTAACCGAGGAGCTTTTGATTTAGAATTCATAAAATATATAATTATACATTATTTATTCATTTATATTTACAAAAATGATTGTAGTGAAGCTAATTTTTCTATTTAAATAACCTGGTGAAATATTTCATTTTCATAAATTATATATACAAATGATGATAATGAATAAAAAAAGAGAGTTTTTGTTGTTTTACGGTAGGCCTTACCCTGTCTTGAAATTAAAATAGTTTTAATATAAATTTACATTTCATAATTAATTGCATAGTGATTAAACTTATATTCATATATGTGAGGGATAAATTTAAATTACATTAATTAATTGAAGATGGCTTATTAGTAATGTACATTAATGTATTTATACATATGCGAGAATTTTAATAAATATCTTATTTGCTTGTCTTTTAGAAAATATTTCCACATACCTCTAAATTTAAAATACGTCTTTATGACAATACTTCCAACACATCTATATTAAAATTGACACTGGTTTTTAAACAGTATATTTAGCTTACTAATATTCTAAATTTATACCGCTCTTCAAAATTTAAACTTTCTTTTGTTGCTTCATAAAAGAAAGCACTTTGTCAAGACTCAATAAAAAAAACTTGAGCACCAAAGAGCGAAATTTAAAATTTTCCGCGGAATATCTTCCGCATACTCGGGCCTCTCAAGCTCGTCTCCGAGGTGCGCATAGTAAAATTGAAATTTCCGACAAAATTAAACTCCGCAGGTGCACGTCACTGAAAAATCCGACTTGATCTTCGCGCGGAAATATATTGCCGAAATTCTCAGTTTTAAAAGATAAGGAAAGAGGAGCGTCATCATCGCCATAATATCTTACGAGCTGCCTCGCGCTCTTTCTACTTGGCATCATTTTTCGTACCTATACACGTATATACACCGAACGAGAATACATGCATAACAGAGATTGGGAGGGTGAAAAACGCGCCGCGAAACTTTGTCGGTTACCGGCTTTAGACTCTTTGGCCTCTGCGGCACGAAGCCTCGGCTGAGATTTTCGTGTTTTAACCGAGAGAAAACTTATTTCAGCCTTCTTTCTTCAACTTGCCGCGGCAGTTGGAGTGTACGCGCCAGGTACATAACTTTTTTTTTGCGCGGATTAAGCAAACGAGAGAAAATGTTGAAAGACTTTTTAGAGAATTTTTGAAATTTGGAGGTTATGTACGTAAATCTTTTTATATTTTAAAAATAGTGCGTCTGCAAGAAAAAAATTATAAGATTATATAAAATAAAGTATTAAAGGGATAAATTAACTTGAGCTCTATGAAATCAGTACCAGTTTAAAAAAAAAAGGAGTTAAATATTTTCCTAAACATAAGAGCTCGGTCTTTTTATAAATAACAGTTATGCATCAATAACAAAAAAAATATCAAATCAAGGATAAAAATATAAAAATATGAAAAAATAATTTAAAATGTAAAATAACATTAAACTATATGAAATAATATCTAGTTTTTGAAATTAAAAACACAATTTAGGCCATAAATAACATAAAATAGTTACAAATACAGAAAAAATGTAAATAAGACAACGAAAATAATGTAAAAGTTCAGCAACAAAAATATTAAAACGTGATATTTTTGATATAATAATTTAGTTTTGTAAAATAAAAGTATATTTCTTACACGAATATATAAGTAGAAACAGTCCAGACGTGTCAGACCATTAACGTTTTATCTAAGATAAACAAGTTTAAGTAATTGAAACTGATTATCAGAAGATTTTTTAAACAGATTCTGGGCAAAATTCTAATATTAAACATTTCCCTTCTTTAGTCCTAAATCAATGTTTAACGTCGCATGAAAAATGTTCAAGATCACAGATTTATATTATCTCTAAAGTGCGGTAAAATTTTATTTGACTTTGGGAAGATTTGAATTTTGAAGTTTCAAAACTTTCATAAGTTGGTCTTATGTAGTTTAACGCACCGTTTCAGACAGTTTTCGACATAGAATTATAATGAGTATAAAATTTTATTAACGGTTTTAATGAAACTAGAAAATTAATTTCTTTTTATTTGATTCAAACTAATTCGAAGATTTTAAATTCTTAAATTTATAATAAATTATGAAATCATATTCTGCAATGTATTTGATACACTAGTTGAAGCAAATTAAAAGATAATTCAACTTCCTAGTATTTATTTTGTAATGTATGTGTTATTTTGAAAAAAGGAAGCATATGAAATATTGAATGCACAAGTCGTGAATAATTAAAGGTGCTCCTGCTTATTATTTTTAATATTTAAAACGGTTTAGCTATGTATATCCATGAAGTTTTTCATCGTTCGGTCCACTGCTGAGTTGACCTAGCTTATGCATTTCTCGATTTTTGCTTGTTTATTTTTGAATATTTTATTGCAAATCTCAGTTACAAAAATTTAAATCTATTATTCTTACATTTAACGTTTAAAAAGAATTTAACTATTTCACATTTTTTAATTAACACATTCAAGAGAAATCATTAAAATTAGTTCAAATGCAGTGAATTAATAAATTCCTTCTTAAATTTTTTCTTTACATAACTCGCCAAAATATTAGCACTCCGATAAATTTTTCTATTGTAAAAAACATGTTATATTCTCGAAGACGAACAATATAACCTTGAATAAATAATCAAACGGGAAAAAAGAAGGAAGAAGCATCTATAAACTTTAATATTTATTCGACAAAATAAGTTTCCTATTTCTTTTTGCAAAATCAGAGGTCCTATAAGATGCTGAAAAATTTAGTGTTTCGGGCGACTGTAACAACTTACATATTTACAAACACACTTTAGCCGAGCCTCTAGAGAGGACCGGGACAGAAAAAGGTGGATAGAAAATTTAGCGAAAAAGAGAGGATTATCTTGCAAAAAAGTAGACGCAACGCTTTTAAGGCCGAACGTGAAACGTGGATAAGGTTCGAACATTTTAAGAAGTTAACGCTACTTGTCAATAACTACCTACAACGATTGACCGTAAAAGCAGTTCAAATGCTAGACAACATCCCTCGATGTATATGTAGCTGAAAAATGCCATGTAATATTCATCTCATGCTTTGACCTTTTCCCTTGTGTTGCACGACCGCTGCTTTTCTGCTCTCTCTCTCTCTCTCTCTCTCTCTCTCTCTCTCTCTGCCCCCCCTCTCTCTCTCTCTCCCTTTCGCTCTCTCCCTCGTTCTCTCTCTTAATTATTTTTCTTTTTCCATCTCTTTATTTTTAGACCAACTCTTTTACACGTCGGTCTTGCCTTCTTTCCTGCTTATGTTTTTATTATTCTGTTCATGTTTTTTAATGTAAGCTTACTTTTCATTTTATTTTGTCGCACAAGCTGCACCCTACGTTAAATTTTGAATGATGTATAATAATAACATTCCTGATATTGAAAGTTGCTACAGACATAAATTAAAAAAAAATATCTGAGCTTTTACCACATCTATACAAAGTCATTTCTGTAACATAAATACTTTAGTAATAATTTTTTTATTTCTCAAGAAAAATAATTAAATTAATATTATTTATATCTATTGATTTAAATTATTAAAATAATTCAATCCAAAAATAAAGCGAAACCATGCTTATATATTTTCACTTTGCTGTATGATGTATGATAAAAAACAGTACACCCCTCACATAACTTTGTTAAAAGTTGTAACGTTACGTAATGTAAGTTGACTGTAAACATATTATATATTAATAAATAAAATATTAGACTTAAAAAATCTAACATTTACCATATCAAAACATACGAGATTCTTATAACGTACAAATCTTGCCCTTACTCCGGGAGACCCATTTACTCCACTTATATTTATTTTTCTTTCTTAAATTTATTATACGCTCCATCAAACTTACTAATGCAATCTATGATGAATGATTTACTTATATTTTACTTGCAATACTTTGTTCTGAGATTGAGGCATTTCCTAATCCCTTTACAAAACACCGTTTTCCGAACTTGACTCGAAAATACACTGTTTCTCGACACGTCATAAGAGTATTTAAATACAAGTATTCTATTTCAACAACACTAGTTCACTAATTTATGGTCTGTGCAATAACAACGGAGTACGTACACAGCTAAGTCAGAAAGTTTATTTAATATTATCATCTTGACGAATTGAAACCCGATTTAAGTAGAAAGAGGACGAGTACGTTCAGACCAGGATTTGCGTGGCGACGTCTATACACGGATCCGCAAATTACATAAAAATACAAACACTTTCCTTCACCGAAAAAACACCTCCCATAGCAAAAAGCACATCAATCGCCAGCCACTCAAAACCTCCAAGCTCCAAAAAGCCAAGTAACTCAACAACTCCCGGCTAAACTTCATATTCCCACCTCCTCGTATCTCTTCCAGGCTCGCGCCTCGAAAGCTCTTAATGTTTTCGCCGCGGAAATTCGCGCCGTTAAGAGGCAAAAAGGCAAAATGCCTGAGCTCCACAAGAACGAGGACAGAGTCGTCGGAGCAATAAACACGCGGCTATGCGCGCGAAGTTTCGTCAGGCCGTTTAATGGCCAAGTTAGTGCCAGCCCCTTCGGTTGTTTAACTACTGCGAACAACGCGAGCTCGCGCGCCACTCGACAAATCGGCCGTAACCTGCTAGGGATAATGAAGCGCGTTTATTACTCGGCGGAGCGAGAACACCGCGTGCTCCGGCGCGTCTTGCGCGTTTTGACGGGAGCTCTCGTGTCTTGGAGTTGGATGGCGGTGCGCGATGTGGGAGAGGCTTGATTTGATTGAGTTTTAAAAATGGAGCGGTGTGTGGTTGTGGTGTGTTAAGAGATTTTGTGGTTTGTTGTGGGATGGGAATGAAAATATGCGTTTTGCTAATAAATGCGGTTTTTTTTATGTTTGAACGGAATTGTAGACCTCATGTTTTTAGAAGTATGGGCCTGCATAAATCAATGAAAATTAAGACTCACTTTGAAACGCATTTTACTTTCTACTTTGTATGTAAATTAAGAAAGAAAATATTACTTTTATCATAGTTGGCAATAAATCTCTATTATACATAATCGTTTCCACTTTTGTAATAATTATTATAATCTGCACTGTATAAGCGAAACTAATAACTACGGTCAATAATTGTTACTAGAGTTAATAGCGTTAAGTTTTACGTTCGAAAAACGTTTCTGTTTATCTTTTTTAAATCAAACAAATAGTAGTAACCTTCACCTAAATATAAACTTAAAGCTATAGTCATTACAGTTCAAACAATTTCTCTAGTACTCCAAATCGAAAAAAGATTAGAAATTTCATAATCAATTGAGTTGAAATCAAATTTCATAATGAACAGTTCAATTTGTATTTATATAATAAATTATCAAAAGGATCATTTAATTTTTATAATCATAGAAAAACCACAAATCTATTCAATTCAAAAGTACTCCAGAACGGCAGTCCCAAAACAGCTCGACAATAAAAGTCTCCCATCACAGCTAAATCCAGGGAAACTTAGCTCGCTCGCAGAGAAAGAGAGCTAGAAAGCAAAAGCACTATCCCGGCCTCTATAAAAGAAAGCCGCGACTCAGGAAAATTTCCTCCTCGAATTCTCGCGCAATCCAAGCTTATAGTTTGCGAGCGAGGCAACAATAAAGCCATTTAGCACGCAAAGGTTGCGCTACTCCTTTTTCTCTCTCTTCTGCTTTAAAACAAATCCAGCCGACTCTACCTTCCTCCTCTCTCTTTTTCTCGCTTTTCCTGGCCGGTCGCAGCCTTGCCAAACTAAATAAAAGCCTGGACCACCTGGCGTATACTCAACTGTCATTTCACAAACGAATTTACTTTGCGGAGAGGCGAGCTAAACCGTGTCATTTAGCCTCGATTTCCGACTGCAAAAAGGGGCGAGATATAAAGCAAAAAAAAAAAGAAAAACGAAAAGCAGAACGGAAAAAGAGAGGAGGGTGCAGCTATGAATCGTGAGAGGATTACCCAGATACGGCAGTGGCAGCTTAAAGCTTGCGCGCAAACAGGCCAAAAGTAACATCTTGACGAGAATACAGTTCTTTGTACACTTGATAATTTAGCATTTTTCCGATTATTTTCTTCTTGTTTAGTGTACTTGGAAGAAACTAAAGATTGATTTTTGTATTAATTTCTGAAAATCTCATTCTTAAATTTAATTTCTGGAAAAGCTTAATTCTGTTTAATTTAGTAAGAGATTTTTGTAAATACTCTTAAACTTCTCCTACTTCACAAATTGTGGATAAAAGGGTTGCGCTCGTAAAAAGGATGAAGTCTTGAGTTTTTTTGGCTTAAAAAGTCGTTGAGTTAGGAGATCCCTGCGTGACTCGGCTAGCAAATACAATATATTTCATATAAAAAGATTTTAAATTCAGCTACGCCCAAAACTGTGCTTTGTGAAATTTTCAATTTTCATTTTTCATTCTGAAGTGGGATTTTATTTGCTCTGTACAGAAAGCGCTATTCAGTTCTCCCTTTTAATTCTTCCAAATAGACTTTTAAATCCTTCTTAAAACCTTTTGAACTTTTCAGAATGCTTTTGATTTGAATTTCTGTTCTTTTTTATAAAATTTTTTTTCCATGCATGTGAAAAGTTATTAAAAAGCTTCAGCAAATGAATCTGATGAATAACTGAACTTTTATGTTAACATCATTTTAACTTTCGTACTCCGTACAAACCATAAATACTTTTATGACAAACCTCGTGCTTTTTTAAAAGTAAAATACTTTAAACAACTTTTCCATAAGCAAAAAATTAAAAAAAATTCGTCCTTTAAATCTACTCGAAAAATTCAAAGAATTTTCAATATTAATTCACAAACATAAATATTAGCTTCTCTTTCAGAATAATTCATTAGTCACGTAAATTTCCCCGCTTTTCAAAATATAAAGTATCAACGTTTCACTCTTCAAAACTCGCAGATCCACACTGTCGCCCGGAATTCGAGTGAAAAATCAACGGAAAATCACGACGCCACATAAAGTCACCACAAGCTCGATTTATACACGATCCGGCGCTAGCTGCTCGCTAATGAATTTTCCCTGTCTCTGTGTACCTGGGCTTTGTGCCGCTCATGATACTCGCGCGTACTTTGTTTTTATTGGTTTCGCTCACTCTACCGTTACAATTTGCTTTCTCTTTTTCGCGATGCGCGAGTAAATAGGTCGAGATCAGCGATCGGAAACAATTAGGCATTCCGTATTTAATTTAGATTAACAATTTGTCTTTGATAACGGATGTTGATTAGAGCGGGCGGATTTATTCGTAATTTCAAAGATGCTGCGTAGAATGAGTTTGATCGATAAATTATTCGCAAAACACTTATAGATTTAGTTTAACGAACCTCCACAGCCTTTCAAATCAAGTCCAATTGATTTTCCGATCGATAACCCCCCAATATACATTAGTCAAAAGTATAAATAAAACCAATCGAAATTCCCGGACTTTGAAGAAGCTTAGTCAGCCCCGCTATGCAGCTGCCTTAATCACACTTCAAACTCCTCAAAGAGCTCCTTGACCTTCATATTCCACTCGCCAAAGCCGAACCTCATATCCAACCCATCTCCCCAGCCGCTCAATCGCGCCGATACTTAAACCCCGCAGCCGTAAATCCTCGCTATTAAAAGCCAACCTATCTCCCGATCTCCAACCAATTCCCAACCTAGCCAATTTCCCCGGAAACTCCTTTCCTTCCGCCCGTGGACTCTACATGTGCGCGCAGCTCCTCGCATACATCGCGGCTGCGACGGCTCTGCAAAAAAGAGGCAGCTCTCTCGTGTCACGTCTAGCTGGTAGTATATATAGGCGCACTTTGAAAAGGAGGTGCGAGCAGCCAGTATATATCGCCGAGCAGTCAGCCATTAAGTGCGCCCGAGCGCGAAACGATCAATCCCCCGTGTGTAGCTCGGTGTATTTCAGAGGGAGCTCACACAAAGTGTCGACTCTCTCGCACACTCTCTGGCTCTGGCAGTGAGGCTCTCGGCTTGATATCGCATATGCCGCTGAAGCGCGGTTGTCTTTTGGCGGGGCGACAACTACGAGGGCGATTATTGCAAGCCTGGGGACAGAGAGAGAGTGCGTGGGAGGGGCTGGAGGTGTGGGTGTGGGTGGATGTGGTGTTAGTGAGAGAGGGAATGATTTTTGAGGAGTGAGATGGGGTTTTGTCGAGGGTCGTTTTGAGAAGTTTGGGTATTGGGGATTGTGAGGATATGTTTGTAGTTTAGGGTGGAGATATTTTTCTCTCTGGGTTTTATTAAAGAAACTTTATAGCAACATTTTCTTGTCTCTTTCAAACAACCCCAATTTAAACTTTAAAATCTGACTGATTAATTCACATTATTTGATAAAATAAACAACCGGTAGAGTCTATAAATAACTTATAAGTCTTTAAATAAATATACTAATTTTAAAATATAATTATTACAATAATTTTTATCAGAAAATTCTCTCAGATTACACAGTATAATTCAATTTGAATAACTTTATAAAACAACTAGAGGAAAATATAATATGAATATTTCATGCAGTTAGTCCCCTGCGGAAGTTGCACGTGCATACGTTTTGATGTACATGGAGCTTGAAGTTTTAGAGTTCGAAAGCGTCAGAGCAATGGACTGTAAGAATACAAGCATCTTCATGAATATCAGCAACGTAACATAAATATTTATGCGTCGCATATCCGACGCCTTTTGAGTAAACGTCTCAGCTTATGAAAACGACCCTGTCACACCTAATTCCCTTATCTAGAAATTATTTTATTTATTTATTGATTTTATATACTTTTTTTATTACAGCATTATTCACTGCTTTATTATTAAATTAAATTTTATACTGCATATATTAAACATAACAGAATCACCCACCACCGTTAAAGCTTCATTTTTCGTTAATTTTCCCAGCCGCGCTAAATCAACAACCGCCCTGCATTTGCCCAGCATTAAACATTCGCGAATCAACCTCCAACAGCCGGCGAGTTTGCGAATTCGCGCCCCGGAAAAGACAAAAATGTAAATTAGCGCTCCGTCAAAACAAGAACACCACAGAGCTCCAACGCAGAAAACAACGTCGCGCGACCGCGCGATATCTACATGCGCGCTCGTCGCAAACAAATAATCTGCCTGAAAAACAAGCCATTGTGCTCTGCGGAATTAAAAGCGCGAGCTGCGCAAAAGCTATCTGAGATCTAATTTTCGAGTGGCTGCCGCAGCGAAAAATGTTTTCCTCTTTCGCTTAGATAAACTGGCACAAAGGAGCGACGCAGAAGAGAAAGAGAGGCAGAGAGAGAGAGAGGAGAGGCTCGTGGAAAAGGGGGCTTGAGTTTCGGAATTCAGCGAGCGGATTAATGCCAAATGGCCTGCTATTGCGCATCGACGTTATATATCGCTTTGCGGCCGGTCCGCGGCTGTTTGACTGCCGACGGTATAAGCTAACTCTCGGGGGTAGGCGCACAACCGCGTAAAGGAGAGAGAGTGAGAGAGCTCTAAGCCTGGTGAATTCCTTGATTCAATACACCGCAAAGAGAGAGAGAGAGAAAATAGTAGTTGGACGTAGCATTACGATTGGGAATGAGCGGTACCGTGGTCGGAAATAGAACAAATGATTTCGCTGGATGCAGATCAGAAAAGTTTGGTTAAATGTCCTTTTTTATTGTTTGATTTATTTTAATTCATTTGGAATAGAGACTAAAGTAACTATTGAATAAAAGCTTGAACTCTGTTGATCGCTGCAAACTATTCGGTTATTGAAAATTATGTCAACGTTTTGGGTGTTTTAATACATCTCTCTTTCAAATAATTAAACAACAGAAATGTGAATCAGTTTTGCTTTACATCCTCAAAAATGTATCGCAAACTATTATAACGAGTTGTTAATTGATCAAAGAATATTTCTGTTGGGTTTTTGTTTGCCATACTGAGATAATCGAATACTCTTGATCAACGGCATAGAAAAAAATGACCCTTTATGGTAGTTTATGATATATTTTTGACAATATAAAGCCACATCGATTTACGTTTTCATTATATAATTATCTAGAAGGATGATGTAATTAGAAAATGTCTGAGATGATCGGCATATTATTGACATATAATAGAGACAATCAATTATTTAAAGTAACTGTCACTTCAAATTAGTAGGATTACTTATCAGTAAAAAGATGAAAATATTTGCCAACAAACACACTACGCAATAACTTAAGTTTAACCTTATAAAATTGTTCGTGTATAACTTAAGTCAATTATATTGTTGTATTATTGGACACTAAAGCTACATCAAAAAGTGTAAAATTTTTTCTATAGTGAATACACTGCAGCTTTGAGGTATCAATTAAAGTCATCATTTATCCAAAGAGTGATACTTTATTTTGGTATTACTCCATTTTTCATAAAGAAATACCTTTTCACATTTTCTAGAAATAAAACGTCACTCCAAAAACCAATATTCTAAACTTAAAATCATCAAACAGTCGTGCTCGACCGAAAGTATATCAGTACGCACACGAAACAAACGCCTTCCCTAAAATAACCCTTCATTACCTCAAAAACTTCTCCCCCAAACAGAACCAGCTCTCACCCCCCGCACTGCATCTCGCGCTCTAATAAATCTCCAAGCCAGCAAACCGCTCCGACGAATTGCCTTCCCCGAAGCGAAAAACACTTTTCAATAACCCACCCCCACGGCTCTTTTCAACTTTTAAAGCGCGCGCGCGCGCCACGCCCAATATAACCAAACTTTCCCTCGAGCAAACTAAACTCGTCACGCCGAGCTCCCGAGCGCCAGACGGCTCCAGCTCCATCATATCTCCGCTTTAAAATCTTGAATCTCTCCCATCGCGTGTCTCTCCCAACCAGTCAAACGAATTTCAACTGCAGCTATGCGGATATAATACACAATTACTAATCATAAACCGCGCAATTATTAATCATCAAGTTTCCCCGCTACAATCGCGCGGGCTTGCAATAATTACTCATTGAAACGACGATAAACTCAAGGACTTTGTTGTGGCAGCAGCGAGAGCAGCTCCTCTCTCCTTTACCGTTCCTACACCCGTATACATAGTTAATCCAACTGCGCGCCTCGCTGTATATACAGTGCAGCCTGGCATAAAGGGAGCTGCGCCTTACAGGGATTATACCGCGCGAGAGATGGCCGAGATGCGCGGATTTCGCTCTCTCTCTCTCGCCTGCTTTTGATATATACGTTCCTCTACTGCGATTTATTCTCCCTGCTCGGGACTAACTTTCCGGTGTTACGCCTACTTTTTGCGAGTGTGTATGTGTATATAGCTTCCTTTTTTCTCTGGCTCTTAAGTCTTGCATCTCTCGGACATTAATGAAGTTCTTCGGGCTGGTGGTCGGGAGAGAGTTGAGGAAAGTTCGCGGTTAATGGTTTAATCTGTTCCCGAAGTGGCCGGCTCGGACGACGGAACTTCCCCTTTAATTATACACGCCGCAGTAGGCCGCGCGCTCAAAATTAGAAAGTTAGACGGCTTTTTGTTAGCTTTAAACTACCCCGGCTCTGTTTGATAAAAAAGCAGCCGTGCGATGTTGACTCGCTGTTGGGCCGTGATATTGTACAGTGATTAATTTGCAGCTGTTTGAATTTCATTAGCTAAAATATGCCTTAGCGTTACTTAGGAACTTAGGTACTACAGCTTCCGCTCGGGATTTCATCTAATTTTGACACCGGCCGGAAGTTCGAGGTTGTTTTAAAATTATTGGCCAGTGCAATTCGCAACTTTGCGTCGCGTATACAGGCTGACAAAGTTGCCGCATATCTTACCTAAAGGCCGAAGTTCCTTAGGGCGGACCAGTTGCTAGGCGGAGGGTACCGAGGATAGTTATCGCGTTACACGCTGCTATTACAATGATTAACGGAAAATTACAAAACTTATAATTACACATAAATTTCGGGCCGATCTGCGCGTATTTATCTTAACTAAAGGAAATCACGAGTAATAATGGAGCAATAATGGAGCAATAATTTGTAGAATAAACTACGAGATGGAACTTTCTTTTTATAAGTTTCCAAAAATTACAGCTCGCAAGCTTTATTTAACGGTTGAATTATTTTCCCTGAAGCTTTTATATCAATCGTAAATAATATTCAAACTATTATCGTTCATAACAAAAAGATACCACGAAAAAACAAAGCAGCACGAATCTCAATCAGAAACCCGCGCTAACCTCACCCACGCCCAACTAAAAACAAAACAAAAAAAAATAATCCCCACCTGTAAACACAGCGCTAAAACCAAGCTCCCATAAAACCCAAGCTCAAGGATTTTAATTAAAAAGCAAACACCCCCACACTCACACATTATCACCTCGACAAACGAGAAATCTCGAGTAGACCGCTAAACCGCAGCTACAAAACCGCGAGAAAGGCGGCACCGAAAAAGCTCTCCGTCAAGCTTCATTCGACCTTTCAAGTATACGTATACACGTGCAGCGCGAAGCCAGGCTTCTCGTGGCGGATCCTCGAGTTGTGTCGCCTCCGTAAATTTGAGGTTTATCAGTAGTGCCGCGTTGTGTTCATTAGGCGAGATTCAGGCCGCACTGCAAAGTTGGCTAACGCCGCGGGGGCTAATTTCGCGATGGCAAAGATGTTGTCGATGGTTTCTAGGGGTGAGCGGGGGTGGAAGAAAGATGGGAAAAATGAGGTGATCGCGTTAGGGGGAAGTGAAGGCTGTGTGCGGTGAGGTGAGGAGATTGAAATTAGCTGCTGTGTTGGGATAATTATAATTATTTTTTTAATTACACGTTTTTATTTTGGATTTTTAAAATAAATGCTTAATGAAAATACGTGGATTTTCTTAATTAAGTGAATAAAAGAGTAATTTAATTAAATGAAAAGCTTTGAGGTGTGATAGTCTCTAATAATTATAACGATTAACTAACAAGTCATTCGACGCGTGAGTAAGTTTCATGTCGAATCAAGGAATTTTCCAATAACAAAATACCAGGAATATTTTCCACCCCAGAAGTGTGCGTACAACCAGCGATCGAAGGAGTCAAAGTTGCCGGCAAAGTGATCAGATGAACACGGCGTTATACGGCTTTTGTAATTGAGAAAGCTCGGTATCAAAAGCTTTGAAACACGATGTCAGAGCATATTTTATTTAAGGGGATAAACTACTCTTTTAGAAGCTGCAATGAAAAATACATTTTATTTCATACAACATTAAACTAAAATCGATGTCAATTTATAGGCACTTAGCTTGATCAAACATAATTTAATCATTTGAAAATCAGATATATTCTAAATAAAATATCATTACTTTAAATAATTTAGCTTTAGAGTAGTTAATAAATTATTAACGTCACGCACGAGTTGATTAAAGGAAATATTAAATATTTTAAAAATTTAGTCATATACACTGTCATTTAATCAAGTAACACTATTCCAAAAATTAATCTAGATTGACTTGATCAAAAACGTAAAAGAACAGTAACAGACGAAATAAACTTTAAGAAAAGCTAATTTTACATATATTAAAAATCTACCTATCCTGAAATTTTAGATGAATTATTGTAAATTTACTTCAGTTATTGTGGATCACCAAAACCTTATATTTTTAGTTAGCTCAAAAAGTATCAACAATATAAAGGTTAAAAAAAATTTTTTTAAAATTTTGT
>UELX01001986.1:24415-35924 GCA_900480035.1 Eupelmus urozonus
AGTTAATACTGTGACTGCCCTAACAATACTGTGATTCTGCGTGAAATTTTATTTAAATTTTTTAAATTATATTAATTAAAAAGGTGTTTAAATAAAACTTTTGAATTATTTTATTTTTAAAATATTTTGCACAAAGATAATGTGTATTATTGCCAAGAGCAATTATGTTCTAGATTTTGATTCACTAAACTTCAGATCTAGCTTTACATGCACTAAATACTGAATTTTAATCCCACCTAACCCAATCTCCGGCCGCGCCGCTATGCGGTTGAAGATTCGGTTACGTGAGGTTGATATTGCCATCTTAATAAAAACTAATATGAAAAATAAATAAATAAATAAACAAATAAATAAATACATGAAAGAAAGTCCTTTTTAGCCATCATATAAACTTTTAGCAATCAAACGCATATTAGTTTTTTATAAAGAAATTTATTTCAAATATTTGATTATTAATTTCGATAACAACATTTTTTTCACAATCTAACCTAATATTTGTGAAATTCGGAGCTACAGACAAAAATCCATGACCAGTTTGCACAGCGCTATTATCAATTGCTTTTCAAATCTTACTATGGCCTGAACGTTGCTTTTGAAGAAAACGCGACCTCTGGACTTTAAGTTTAAGATACAAAGTGGTTACTAACAGAACCTAAGAGCTAATCATCGCATCTGATATCATCTCCCAATCGCCTTATCTGGATCTCAACTACCCAGACGAATTGTGCCAGCTTTCATTGTGGCAAAAATATTAGATAAGTGTTATTTTTCCGCACCTATTACATGATTTTTCATTAATTAAATGAATTTTATGTTAGAATTTAATTTTAGCAGTTCTTATTTTGCTAAATTAATTTTACTGAAACTATATTACGGAAAATCTAATGTTTGCTGGATGGTACATGTATATAATGAATTAAGATTAAATACATGAGAAAAGTTTGTATACCGAGCTCTTTTTTTTCGAGACTGTATATGAAAATTTTATAACTTATTTATAACTATATGATTTTTTTATCAATAAATTTATCAATAGATTTATAATAATGGTAGAAGCTTTCGTGTGTTTACAGTGTAATACAGATAAAAATAAAAAAAAAATTTTTCATCCTTACTATTAATAATTGTAGTATACTAATTATTTGTAAATAATGTATTATAACAAATGTTAATTACAAATTACAAAAAATAATACTAAATACTTTTTACTACACTTCTCTATTATTAAACGATTAAATTAAAAAATACGACAATCCGGCCAAAAGAAAGCAACTCCACAACAAGCCGGCAAACCTTTTCCCCGTAAAATTCTCCAAAGGTGCGACAGAATCTCATAAGCTTCTCCGCAAAAATCGCGACAAAACGCTCAAAGAAGCTGCCTCAGAGAGCTGATAGATTCATTCTGCGCAGCGAGGCGAAACGCTTGCCGCTCGGCTCTCTCTCTCTCTCTCTCTCTCTCTCTCGCATCTCCCCGGATCGAATTATCTGCATTCTGATCGGGCGCTCGCTGAAAAAAGAAAGAGAAAGCCTGCGCGCACGCACAAAGAAAATGAAAAGAGAGAGAGAGAGAGAGAGAGGTAAGCAGCGAGGAAAATACATACATATCCATGTATATGAAGGGTTCGTCGTGTAGGAGAGCGAGAGAGCAGAAACTCAACGAGAGAGGCAAGAAAAGAAGCATGCCTTGTGCAACAGACTCCATTGTCGAAGCTTATTGAGTACCTGCCAATAGCCTCTCTCTCTCTCTCTCTCTCTCTCTCTCTCTCCTCACTCCACCCTCCCCCAGCGTTCGCAACGTCGAATTCAATTTGACTGGCGAACCATGAGCGTCATTAAATATACAGCACGGGGCTTCCCCCTCCCCCTCTCCCTCACCCCCTCCCACCCCGACTCCTACTTCCTCTGCACCGTTACGCACGAGATATTTCGATATTAGCCGGCAGAGCGCGCGCGAGCTCGACTTTCCTCGCCTCGGATTTCGCGAGCCGCGAGATTATCGTGTTTTGTAAGCGGATCGATTTTCGCGCGTCGAGTAATCGAATAGCTCTGCGTGGGAAGAGCGAGCTTTTTTTGACTTTTGTCGCGGCGATGGGAATTATTATATTTTGGATCTTCCGGCGCGAGCGATTTGCTGTTTTTCAACATTGAAGAATATTGGGTTTTGAAGGAATTTTTAACACTGAGTCTGGATATGTGTGGGCTAGTATTTTATCGATACGGCTGACCTATTATACTCTCTCGCTTGCCGTCATATAATGGAAAAGATCCCAATTTTGTAATGATTCGTGATAAAATTATCGGTTTTATATTGAAACTGTTAGCTAAATTTAAAAGGAAACAAGTTAAATCTACATGAGAGAAAAATCAATTAAAATTTTATTTATTTAGGTTAATTTATTCAGGTAAAGTTGGAATGTAATTATCGGAAAATGGACTTATTTGATTAAAGCTAATAAATTATCTCTAGGAAATATCGACTTTACAGTAAGTTTATGAATTACATATTAAAAATGAATACTGAAGCCCTCCATAATTGTGTAAACTCAATTTTCAAAAAAATAGACTAATTTATTTACTTGTATCTCTGAAACTACTTCACTGTTTTTAATTAATTATAATAGCTTAGTTTTTGCCTTAATTATTAGAAGAAAGTGTTGTAATTAGTACAATTTTCAGCTGTTAATACTAATTTATTTTTAAGAAAAAGATTATTCAAAAAATTGCTTTTTTTTTTTAAATTATCGTAAATTGACTTTACTTTATCTGTAATGTTTTATAAATAGCCTATACATTAGATAAACAGCTCTTAACAGAATACACATGTGTTAAGAAATAATCTTATCTACAACCCGATGTCAGCTATCGCTGATGAATCATTGTTCTACATACATGTAACGCAGACGTTATATCAAAATAATATTTTCTTAAAAATTATGTAGTATCCAAGGTCTGTTTGAGCTAAAAGTACTGTAAGGTAAAAAAAATCAATCTTGAATAGTATAAGTTGTTTTTAACAAGTCGTTGTAGTATTTTTATGAAAAACGTATAACGAATAACAGGTTTTCTGAGCGATTTTTAGCCTTTATAGTGGTACAACACTCAGAGCAAATACATCGGCAAAACTGCATTATTATACACGTTAACTAATTCGAGCCACCTTCACGATCCTCACGTTCCATAATCCCTCTAGCCTCATCCCCGTAAGACCCACTCTCTCCAAGTCTAAATCGAACTCACACCTTCCTAGCCGATCGGCAAACAAAATAACCCGCGAAATCGCCATATTGAAACGTCCTCGCCAGACTCTTAGCCCTACCTCCGCTGATTATTATGAATACCAGTCCGCGGGATTAGAGTCCGCGGGCTGGATTATATGTGCAACTGTTAATCATTAGTAGCCGAGGCTACTAATGCTTATTTCACGTCCGAGCGTGCCGTGATTCGGCCCCCGTTGAATAACGCGATGAGCACGAATTACGAAATTCACGACTGACTGCTGCGCTGCGCTGGCCTGCGCGTTTCTCTCTGCATGCAAGGATAAGCGGATTATAAGGTAAGTGACGATAACGCCGCGCATATTATTACTGTGATGATAATGATGATCGGTGCGCTGATTAGGATGGTCTTGATAAAATAGTTAAGGGTCAACGAGATTTTTACTTTATTTAATTCTTTGATTATTTGCAAAGTTTCGCGTATAAAAATATCAATTATAGTTTAAAAAATATCTTTTTCCATCAAAGAAAGTCAATATTTCTTAAGTTTAATATTGCAAACTTATTTTCTCTTTACATTTTATACCATTTAAACATTATTTCTAAGTACAAAATGTGGACATCCATCATACAATTAATTATCAGTAGTCAATTTTTATTAAGATTCGTAAAAAAATAATATTCTTTCATTCTGACGCTTTCAATTACAAGTGTAAAATTTTATTTTCATTTTTATTAAATTAAATACTTAAGGCATTTTAACAAATTCTAAATAGATGGAAAAAGTCATTCCAAAACGATCCTAGACCATCAGGAAAAGCAGCGACGACAGTGAATAGTCACCCTCCTCGAAAAAGCCAAAGGACGCAGCATCTCTCAAGCGGCAGTTTCTCCTTCTGTGTCACTAATCTCCAACCTTTTCGACTCCTCTACCGCTGGATTCGTCGCCGCGCATATAATCGTGGGCGGCAGGATGAAAAAAAAAGAAGAAAAAAGGAAAGAGAAGGAGAGCAGTGGAAGATCGTCGAAGAGCTTTTAAGACGCTATTATGCCTTATTTCCCGGAGGGATATTTTGTTTCACTCCTCGCTTTCTTCGCCGAGTGCCGGCAGGCCGATGAATGAGGGATCATATACATCTATATACGCGTATAGATATACGGAGGTGGGAAACAAAGGGGCGACGCCGACGTGCTGGACGAGTGCCAACGTCAGGTGAAGAGGGGACGCTTTCGTCGGTTCGTTGGATCTGGAGGGATGTGATTTGGCATGTATTTATTATGGTTTTAGGTTTCGTTCTTTCTCTTTTTTTTACGGTGATAAGGCTATTTAGAGAGAGTTTAGGATTGAGTCTAAGAATTACAGAAATAGTTTACTCACAATGTAATTGTATGAGCCACTTTAAAGATATGAAGGGCAAGCATAATAAAGTACTTTATATGAGTAATTTAACGCAAACTAATTAGTTCAATAAAACCGTCACTATACTGAATCTTAGTTACTTTTTAACTCCAAGAAGATGTTAGGAACTGAGTGGAAAAACTTTAATTAATTATTGCGTTAAAATATTTAAATTCCAAATGTTTATATTCAGAAAAATAATTTGTTTTTTTACGATCAAGTTATTATTGAAAGTAATTTTGTTTATTGATAAATGAAGAATGAAGTTTATTAAAACTATAGCAAAGTTCATAGCATACTTTAGTAAATTTATTAGTGGTAAATGATGTGTTAATGTGCTTTATAATTAATAAGTAGTAAAAAATTAAAACAACTCTGCTATTCTTTTTTGAAGTAAGTCGACATTATTAGCATGAGTAATTATTTTCTTGAAAGCTTATTTTATTTGTACATGACTATGTACATGAAAAATCTCAATGTAAATAAAGTTAATTAGACTTTCCACTTTAATTTAGAGCACAATTTATACAGGTTGAAGTCTAATTAAAATAACAAAGGTGGTGTGTTTTTAAATTGTCTGTGTAATTTTTTATTTCTTCAAAGTGAACTTTTAATTAGTGCTTTGAAAGCATGTTATATTTTACACTATATTTCATTGAAATCTATAGTTTTTGTTTTTTTTTAAATATGGATACAAAACGAATCCAAAAACAGATAAATAGAACAATGAATGAAAAATTCACCAAATTTTTACTTTTATCAAAAACAATAGCTTGCATTCGCTCGCAATTAAATTCGAAATCAAAACGCCAGCAATGAACAAGTCCACAAATCTTTGCTTATCGAATAAAAGGGGAAATGTTTCGCTAAATATCGAAAGATGACGCCGAGAAAAGCGGAAGGCGGCACAGGGCAAGGAAAGTTTCGCTCGCAGGAGAATCGAGAGTAACGCATTCCTCCGTCAAGGCGACGCGGTTTAAAGTTTCCCAATTGAAGGGAGGGCAATGAATTCGAGGGTAATCTTTTAAAGGCTCGCTCGCGCTGCAGGAGAGCAACATGAGCATAAAGCCGGGGATGGCGAGATTTACATAACAAAACGCTCAATTAATAAAGTTCCGCTGCTGCGGGCTCGCTTTGCCCCGACAAAAGAGCAGTATTTCGTCCTTTCAGCTCTGGCTTTTGCAGCCAGGCAGCCCGAGCCCGTGACCCCGGAGGCTAAATAAGTCAGACTTCACGAGGAATCCCGCAAGGAGAAACTTGGCAATCTTTGCCACCTTTTTTTCTCCCTCCCCTCCTTCTTTTCGCTGCTGGCGACACTGCGAAGTGGCAAAACTGCGTACTTTTAACATTTTAGTAGATTCACTTTTTCACGAGTCCTAGCCGGCGTGGGGGAAACGGAAAAACAGAGATTGTGAGCCAGAGAAAGAGAGGGAGGGGGGAGAATAATAACAGAGCAGAATGATGGAGCCGGAGAAAGATTATGAAGTTGAGGAGGCGGCGAGATATTAAATTAAAGAAGTCATAAGAAATATTTGATTTAGTCACTTGGAAGTTTAATAAATTACATTACACTGTTCCAATCCTGTTACATAATTGTACTAATCGTACAATTAAAGGATAAATTTAAAGATTAACAAATGAATCGTTTCTTTTCTAGAAAAACGTTGGTCAAAACTCTATGCAAAACAAAAATTATTATAGACAATGATGTAAAATCAAGGAAAGAAAAGAGAGCTAAAGAATGAAAGTGACGAGAGCAAGTGATGCAAAATGATAGAGGAAAAGAGAGGGATAGAAGAGTGCGATAGAGCGAGATGGTGGGGGTAGTGGAGGGGAAGTGGGGGGTTGAGAGCGTATAGAAGCGCTTTGAAATTTTCATTTCCCCGGAATTCGACGAAGAGATGGTACTCGACGTATCCGCGTGGGCGGCTGGCATCATAAAGAGCGCCGACAGGTCATACGTCGCCGGCGCTCCTGGCTTCCGCTTATTTGTATTACGCTTTGTCGCGCGAGCGCGCGCGCGCGGCTCTTTGTTTCGAGGATTTCAGGGCGCTAAAGTCGCGTATTATTAAATTCCGGAAACTCGATTTCGCGCCCCAAAAGTGTACGTTCGCGCGCGCGCAAGCGGATTTCGCACTTTTGCTTAAAAATCCGGGCGAGCTTTTCCTGGAAATGATAACTTTTGAGGTCAAGGGATAAGATCGATCCTTTCTTAGCGTTGTATTGTAGTTACGATATTAGAGATTGTTCTTTAAAATTAATGGATTAAATTGTTTATTTAGTTCTTATATATGGATATTTAGAGATGCGCGCTATCTAGCTAATGAATATCTTTATAAACGTGTGATGATTAGAAACGATAACTTTAGTAATTATCAAGAGATTAATTTGCTAGCACGCATAATGAGGGCTTGGTATTCTTTAAAATAGCAGATCAACTTTTCGCGTGTTTAGAACAATTAAAAGATTTTTAGTAAAATTATTACAAATTCAAGCACCGATTACATCTAAAAATGAAAAAAGACTTACTGTTTTGGTAAAACTTACTGACAGCTCGAGTTTACATTTGATCTGAAACAGAAAAAGAATTTTATAAATTTCATATTCACACTCAATAAAATACGAAAAAGGTATATCAGATTAAGTATAATAAAAAATTTCCTGGTTCGCCTTTCTTAAATTTTTTAATTAAGCGCGTTATAACTATTCAATCTAAAAAACTTCTTTGTCTCAACAAAACCTTAAAAATAATTTTTTTTTACTCACTCAGCTATTATACAAAAGTCATTGTAAATATAAAATCTGTTTTTTGACCCTGTTTTTTTGTAATATAAATCTTTTTTTATAAACGACTAACTTTTTTCAATTTTAAAAGAAATTGAGACATGTTTCACTATCCATAACCAGTTATGACTTGATTATTTTAAATAAATTAGTAAAATGTTAAAATTAATATGAAAAATTAGTAAACAAATCTCTACTGTCAAATCTTGAGATTCTGAAACTATCCCAACTCAACTGGTCGTCTAAGCCCAAAATAACCATTGCAGAATCCTTAAAAAAATGAACAGTCAGCCGAGAAACCCAGCCGCTATATTTGAAAAGCAAGCAACCTGCAACAGCAGCTCCTCCCCCGAACTCATCATCATAGGCAGCCTCCCAGAACCAAGCGCAGCTCCTCTCCTTCATTCGCGGCCACCCGGCCGTACAAATAAAAAGCTCTCATAGCGCAATCTGAATATGCAAACGATCTTACAGAAGCTCGCTCCCTCCTCTCTCCCGCGTCTTCGCAAAGTATATACGCACATACACGCACAGAGAGCCGAAACTCAGACCTGCGCGCGCGCGCGCGAGCCGCGTACAAATTTGACAGAGCATTATTTATCAAACGCGTGGCGGCTGCGTGAGTTCTCACTCAAACTCCTTCAACGAAGCCGCCCCGACGACGACCCCAAGTAAACAGAGTCTTGCCGCGCAGCGGAAGAAGAAGAGCAGGAAGAAGGAAGGGCCTCGCTCTCTCGCGCTGCTTAACATTTCAGACGGCCCGGAGCTAACTTCATGCATACTTATGTCGCCCGCGCGACGCCGCCCAACTTTTTTCCGGGCCACGCGCGCCCGGCTGGCCTAAGTTAAATCAAGTGCAGAGGTGACGAGTGCAATTTTTAGAGTAAGGAAGAAGGGAGAGCTGAGAGAGAGAGAGAGAGAGAGAGAGAGAGGTTTGTTTCGGTAGTGGCGAGTTCGCCTTGGCTGTGTGCTTTTGAATTTTATTACGGAGCGTCATGCGGGAATTGGCCCTGGAATTATTCATTGCCGGAGGACGGACTGTTCCCGGCTGAGGATGCTTTTTTTTCAGAAACTTGTTGACCTTCATTTTCGCTGCTTGTTTAATGAAGTTTGGATAATGAAAAACATTGGATGGTCGGATGAGCGTTGGCTACTCGCTCGATCTGTGGCTAGTAGTATGTGCGTGGATCTAGTCAGACGTGAACATTAAAGTTTTTGAGTTTCAAATTGCTGGAATTTTAACGGATGGTAGCAACAATAGTTTAATTATAGCTTAAAAAATTGTTAGCTGGAATTCTATAAAGCATTCGAAATATAAATGACAGTTAGAAAGTGAAAATATTAATCACTTTAACAGTGTCTCTTTTATGAAAATTGAAGAAAACATTTAATAAAAATGAATTGATAAGAAAATTAGGTAGAAGTTACATTTTTAATACTAAATATTTAATCTATTAAAACAATACAAAACTTTAAAACCGGTATTTAAGTTTTATATTCTTGAAAGAGTGCGACTCACAAATTTAAATAATTATGATTTCGATCCAAAATCTAAAATAAAATTTATATCATAATCGTTTCAACTATCCTTCTGAATCCAATATTGGAAAACTCACAAAAATAATCCTTTATTTTCGAACAGCTCAAGTCAACTCACCAACACTCCCGAAAGCCCAATAAAAAAAGGGCGCAACAAAAAATTAAAAAGAAAAAGAACAAGCTGGAAATCGAAAAAAATAACAAAGGAAGAGGCGATAAAAAATGTATAACTCGCCATAACCAAAGCGCATGGCTCTCCAGTGACTGCAGCCTCTCTCACTCCTCCGTAGCCCGCACCCCCATTTTTTATTCCCTCAAGTTTCATGCGCGTAGCAGGGGCCGACGTTATACGAGCAATCGCTGTCAGGTTAAAGCGCGTTCTAAAAAATGGCGCACTATCTCTGTCTCTTATATGCGTGTATAGGTGGATTCCAGCGCAGGCTGTTTGACGACGCAATCGATCACGCCGCGGCAGCTGTCAGCAAGGCGCGAGCCTATACACCTACGCTCTTTCTCGCCGCTGGGCTTCGTGGGGATCGATCGCGTCCGAGCAACAGGGCGCAAGGAGCTGGCTGAGGGAGGGTTGACGATCGTGGGGAGGGAGATCGATTATGGCTGGCTTGTTGGAGAGCTTTTGGGATAGGTTCAGCTTTATTTTGGCTGGATTGATCTGGAAGTTGTAGCCTGCTAGAAAATTTGACCAGATTCTGGGCAGAATTTCTGGTTAACAAAGGTTAAAATATAATCTAGAAATTCTATTCAGAGCACTTCAGAAATTTTTAGGCAAGTTTTATTTTAACATTTGTTGACTAGAAATTCTACCCAGAATATGGTCAATTTTCTACCAGGAGATTTAAGTAGTAACAAAAAATTGTAAAATGTAAATAATTGCGATAATACAGTGATTAAAATCTTGCAGTTACCAATACATGATTTATCCCATAAAAATCGATAACGTCACGGCGAATCCATAATTACGAATTAATCCACGAAGAATGCAAAAGACTTTCTTTATTATTAGACTAACGCATCAGGCAGTCCCGTTTGCACAAGAATACTTTAATCAGCCCGCCGGCAACAATAGCTCGTCAGTCTAGCGGTTTCTTTTAATCGGGTTCAACGCTTGGGCTTGAACCCTCCTTTTCCTAGGACGAGGCGAAGGCGGCTTGTATGCATTATTGAAGGCCGCCCCCGCGTCTTCATCGGGCGAGCGCGACTGGCAATTCCGCGCCGCGGGATTGAGCAATTTTTCTGTATTTTGTTTACGCGCCGCCGCGTCCCGCGGTGCTTGCATTATTCTCCCTTTCCGGCACACATTTGCATTGTTAATGCGGCCACGCTGCGGCGCACTAGTATTGCTACTTTTTCACCTTCTTTGTCATGTTTCTGATTTTCTTTTCTCGCTCTCGTCTATATACGTCGTCTGACTGATTAAGTCGATAACTTTTTTTTACTAAAAAGAATTTATGGAATTTTACAGAGCTTTTGAAAGTAACAAATTAACTCGGACTTTGTTGAAAAGACCAAAGCAGATCCCAGCAGTGTACGGTAAATACAGATCCGAAAACAAAGTGGATTAATTCGGTATCGGCCGGTGCATGCGTGACGGTAGCTATTGCACTCGGCGAGTAACCCAAGTCCGTTCGTTTATGGACTAAGCAGAGTTAAACTTCGAAGCGAAACTCGGTCAGTTGTGCTTCCGAAACTTTTCGCTTCTTATTCAATTTTCGCAAAGCTCGGCCCACGGTCTTATCGAAATTTAATGGCAAAGTGCCGAGAATAAAAATTGATGATCGCGATGTTGCTGGAATCAGTGCGAATGACAAACGAGCATATTTCGCGGGCTGAGAGCGAGTGTCAGAGAGTGAGGGAGAAAGTGAGGCTCATTACAAATTTATTCAGGGGAATTCAGAGCTTGACGATGAGCTATATCGGGAGAAAAATGCCTCGCCATTTTCCACTCGGACGTTTCGCGCGTCGGATTTGCATCGCGCGCCCTCAGACAAAGTAGAATTTTTTTTTCTTTCCCCGAGTACAATTTCCCAGTGCGAGCAAAAATTCATGGCCTATTTCGCGTGTATTATGGACTCGTGTACTCTGAATAAAATATGAATCATTTTAATACGGGAGTTTGTGCGTATGACTCGAGCTTTGATGTGTGCTACTTCAAATTAATAAAATTTTATTCGATCTTGATGTATAACGTATTTGCTTATTTTTAAAACGAGTGCCCTCGTATAATAAAGTGAGATATTATCTTTAATTAATTTTATATTCTAATAAACAACGACTTATCCTGCGTGCTTTATTTTTATTAATTTTTAATTTGAAATTCCACGATCAACTTAAATTATGACGTGACTGATTAATTTAAAAGCAATATACACGTATACAAATATACTTATAAATAAATATTGAAGCAACTAACATAAAGTAGTACAGATTTATAAGAATCACATAATTTTAAGAAAAATAAGAAAAACAGTATACTGTTTTCACCTGCCAGACTTTTTCCCAGATTTTTGATTTTTTCTTATATGAAAAGTCTGGGAAAAAGTCTGGGATCGTCTCA
>UELX01001987.1:0-35923 GCA_900480035.1 Eupelmus urozonus
TTTCGTGGGAAGTTTGAAGTATCTTAGTTTTCGCCGGGAATTGGAAAAGTACTAGTTTTCGTTAGGAGCGTCGATATATTTGTATCTGAAAAGATAAACTTAAATCAACAGTATAAAGCTCTATATTAAAATATTAAATTTCTTGAATATTTCAAACAAATATTTCAAAATTGATAGAACCTCAAGTATAAGATGAAGTATTTAGATATAAAATTTATAATTTATCACATATTTTCTCATTATCTGATAACATTGAAAAAGATCTAATTAAAAATTTTTATTTTTATTTAAGTACATTTTTTTCGGTGTAATAAGGATTATTAATTGATATATTTTACAATAACTTGTACTGCGTGAGACACAAGTAGATAAGTTTGAGTTTTGCTATAGATATTTTTAAAAATCCAAACTCAAACCTATCTTTTATCGACCAAACTTATCATTTTCCTAAAGCCTAACGAAGGACATCCTTTTTTAACGCGACTAGCCCAAGTCGCAAGTTTGCGTCCATTCATACATCCCCGCACACGTAAACATCGCATAATAACCCTCTCAACTTAGCCGCGCCCTCCCCACCCCCAGCCTTGTTATTATTTTATAAAAGTCCATTAAAGTGTCATTCAAAGCGGCAAACTAGTCGGCAAATCCAGTTACCTGCGTCGCTCGCTTTGGCGCTGCTCTCTCCCCCTCTCTCTCTCTCTTCTCCCATGAATCGGCCGACTTATTTCCAGAAGAGGGTAGTACAGCTATACACACATAAACCCACATACAGCCGATGTGCCTTTCATGCACTTCCGGAAGAAAGAGCGAGAGCAGCGGCGAAAGGAAGGGAGAGAGAGTGAGCCAGCTAGAGAGCAACCAGTCGTCCGGAACTCGTCTCGTAAACGGATCTCTTTGCACTTTAATCCTTCGGGCCGCGTTTAATAACTCGGCGAGGCCCAGCCCCTAAGCTCCGTCCGCGCTGCTCAGGGCGACAGTCGCCATATTCAGTTAACTACTGCTCCTAGCTACCTCCCCCCGTGCTTTACGGTCGCGCGCGCGGCTCGCCCCTTTTATGCGCCGAGCTTTCCTACACGAAGGAAGCGCAGTAAGCTCCCGTCCTCTTCTTCTTCTTCTTCTTCGTGCCTCGGCCTGTCTCTTTTCAGGAGACGAGCCCTGCTTTGTATTTTACGTTCTTTGATCAACCATTCTGCCTTCTCGCAATCGCTGGATGGGCGCGCGCGAGAGCGGGGGTTGATGCAGCTTTTATGCGGATTACGCGGTATATTTTCTCGGGCGATTTCTCGAGATTTCCGTTCCTCGATCCCTTACCAGATCCTTTCCCCGCCCCTTTTTTTTCGGAGAGCGCGCGCGGCTCTCTGCATTTTTAACACGCGTTGCGCGATTTGTAGCCTCGCGCTGTCTTACTTTTATTTTACGTCGGTAGACCGTGAAATTGAGAAAGTGGATTTTATTAGCTATAAGATGAATGTTTGACGAGAGGATCTTTCCTTTTTTCTTCTTCTTCTTCTGTAATTCAAACGAGATTTGCTTTTTTGCTTGCAGAGGGGAAGCGATGAGCTTTTGTCGCAGAGCGGCGCAGTCAGCAATGGCGCAGCGATGAGTCCCCAGCCACACCACGCCGCCGACAATAACAACGACGCGAAGAAGGTAAGTCACCATGAGCTTTGCTTCTTCTTTTGGATATTAAGGGTCACTTGGAAATTTAGCAAGCTGGTTTTATGACGGGATAACTTTTATAGATATTGGGATGACTGAAATAATTTTATTTAATGATATTTTAAATATAATTTTAATAATATTACCACTAACGTACATGGTTGTATAAATCTTTGCTATATTTAGTTTGCTAGATATTTTTTCAAATATATCTTCCTCAAGTCCATATAATTTGCATATAATATCAATTCTTTAGTACTTTATAAATCTACAATATTTGAAGAGATTTAAGAAACGGATTTTACAAAAACGTTAAGAAAGGAAAAATGCGAAAGGAATAAGGAATAAGTGTCGCACATCTGCCTCGTATATTTCACGAAAAAGAAGTCGGACAAAATGGGAAAACGGCTGGGAGTTCGATCGATTCGCGCATCTGTGAAAGAGACTGAGAGACAGTGAGAACGAGTATCTCATCTTGTCCCAGAAATTAAGTCTTCTGCATTCCACAGATGAGAACCATTAGCGACGATATAAACGGCCTGCGAACGGTTGCTGAAACATTCGGAATTCTATGATGGATTTGCAAGGAGCGTGATGTCTAGTATCATACAAATGTTGATGATACTGTTCTAATAAATTTTGTTTTTGTTTATCTAGACAATAGTTTTGCAATGAGGCGTATATTTTATACTATTCTCTAGGCTAATAATTTGATAAATTATCAATAACATGAATACGATTAAGATTATTAAATATTAAAACGTTTTTCAGAAAGTCGAAATAAAGATTGCGCATTACTTAAAGTACAGTACAAAAGTTTTAGAAAGATTTTTATTCAAAACACGCTGGCACTTGCCGCCGAAAAATTCTACGTAAAGGCATGATTCTTTTGATATTCCGCAATTTTAGAACTGCAAAAATTTGAAATTCTGCAAAGCAAAGTAGACAAAAATCCAGGAGAAAATTCAAGCTCAGGAAAAGGGCTCGAGTATCGTTGAATCCCCCAAAAAGCAGCGTTGAAAATAGAAAGATAAAGTTTCTAATCTTGACGATCAAAACGCAAAGTATAGGCCAGCATCAAAACCCGCAAACTTTTTCTTCCAATCTGCCGGCACTCTGAATTTTCACTCCCCAGAAGTATCCCAAAGTTCTCGCTCGCTCCACTTTCGCAACTCTTTCAAACCAAAGGAATCAGCGGTAACGAATCCCAGAAAAAACTCTCGAACTGTTTTCTGAAAGGGCGCGAGCAAAGTCAATACCTCTAATAAAATCGACCTTATCGAAAAAGCCACAAGTATTCTCCGGAATGAAAGCTGCCGCGGTGCTCGAGTGAAAATGTTCGCGCTCCTTCGATGTATATTTGCTTATGCTCTTCGGCGGCGCATTATACGCGCGCTAAATTCGAGCTCGCTGACCTCGTTTTCTAGAGCGCATTGAAATCTGATCGGAAGCTGCGCGCGTGTGCGCGAAAAAAATCCTTTCCGCGCGCGCGTCGAGCGCAATCGAGTGCATCCGCAGCGCCTTTCACGCGCTCGCCGGAAATGTGCGAGTGGCGAAAAATGAATCAAAAAAAAAAAAAAAAAAATTATTGGCGGGATGCAGGGGATGTAGTGTGATAGGGATGTCAATTTGTTGCGAGCGCGATTGAAATGTTTCAGTGCGGAGATGGGGTATACCCCATTTAGGGGTATATTAGGGGTATGTAAGTTTAGAAAGAAATTTTTGTTTATTGAGTTCATGATCATTGTAACGGTATTTAGTTTCGAAAACTTCAGGTTCATTAATATTTTGTACAGGTTCACAGTTTAGAGTAGCATTTCAGGTGTGCACAAATTCTGACTTTTCAAATATTATTTGAAATATTATTAAATTCAATTATTTCAAATCAGATTAATCTAAGTAATAAATTTATAAAAACGGAATTGAACAAATTTTAATGTAAAACATTTCGTTTCCCGTTTATTACTTTAAGTAGCTTGGAAATTTATACATCCATACCTCCAACGCGGACAAAGGAGTATAAAAAATATCTGCATGCACCCGCTGGGTAACGTATAAAACGAAAAGCGCGAAGGAAAAAAATGAAAAAAGAAACGACCTGCCTGCACGTAGGTCGATTCGAGAGGATCGCGTATTTTTTTTTTTTTTTTTTTTTTTTCTCTTGAACGCACGAGGGAAGGTTTTGACGCGTAGCGTACCGTGGACGATGCGAGGCACGTCGTTAATCACGCCGAGGCAGATAAGCGTATACCTTTCTGCTCGAACAGAAAGCGAGAAGCTCGAGCGACGGCTCGTATTCTAGTTTTGGCGTTCTAACGCTTATCTTCGCGGTGTTCCTTGTTGACTTTGGTTCTCATTTTTTTTTTTTTTTTTTTATTTGACCGAGCTGATTGTTCTTTTTTTCGTCTTGTTCCAATCTTCATTGGAAGTTTTAGTTCAAAATGAAGTTTGCTCATCAGATTATAGGAACAGATGAGAGAAACGAAGGGAAATTACTATATTTGATACTCTTAAACTGTAATATGGAGTAATTATGGTGCATTATAATATGAAATTATTACTTAAATACGTATAGTTCGCTTTATTGTTTGATCAATAAATTGGATATAAATATAAATTTCACTATACTACCAACTATTTCTTATAAGAAGCAAAAGGCAGCTTTGTTTTTATTCTCCCCGATAAAATTTCAAGACATAATTCAAACCATCAAATGACTAACTACGTCTGTAAAATTCAATTCATCTTAAACGTTCTTCATACTCCCGGCCCTATCGGATAATTTACACGCATCCCCAATCTTACCCCGATAAAATCGCTCGTAAAAGACGCTCCTCTTCTCTCGCGAAATGAAAGAGCCCTCCTCAAAACTTCGTGGCCCATCCTCGAATAAAATTCACACGAAATTCCCCCGTCAAATTTCAATAATACCGCGGCCGCGCCGAAGGGTGAATTCGTTATCTCACTCTCTTACCGTACAAAAAAATCGAAAGCCCAGGGAATAAAATATAAGCCGACCGGGAATGTAAAAAAAAAAGAGAAAATGAGTGTATAATAAACGTTCCTTCTCCATCTTTGAGTGCGGAATGCGAGGAACGCCCGATGTCATTCGAGGAAAGGGGCTGAGCGCGCGTCGCCCTCCTTTCGCGTTGTCCAAATTCTCCTTAGAAGACATTCCAGCCCTTTCACTCGCGCTGGATGAGGCGCATTTAGTCGATGTGTTTTTCTACCTAGCCGAGGGTTTACCTTGCTTTTATTGCCTCGTGCGTCTCGCTTCCTCGGGCATGCCAGTCTTGGGATGTGCGCGCGTCGGGGAGCGGAGAGGAAAATAATTTAGTATAAACAGCGCGGGAGGAATGAAATGCTGCGCGAATATTTGTTTTTGCATATTTTTTCGGCTTGTTCGTATATTAAAAGTGATGGGTATGAGCTGTGTTTCGGGAATTAATGAAAGTTAAAGATGGACTAGTCAGTACCTAATTGTTTTTCCACGTGCTGAATTATTTTTATCAAGTTAAAAGAAAAAAAAAACAACTTTTTCAGACGCACTGCACAATAAAAATTACCCTCCCTCGAAATACCGCGAGGACAAGCCAGCTCGCCCCCAACAATATTATCGCGTTCCATGAATAAATTCATACTCCAGAATTTACGCAGTAGACATCCCCTTGCGCTATCTCCGAGACGGAATAAAGAAAGAGAGCCAGAGAGACAAACACCTCCTCGCATCGTTGTCCAGCGCACGAACCAGCGTAACATAAGCCCAGCCTCGCGTCCACCACACGCGCCCTGACAAAGAAAGCTGCCTCGAATTTCGCGCGTAATTGTGTCTTTCCCGTCCTCTTCCTCCTCTCGGCTTTTTACGCGCCCGGCTCTCCCTTTTTATTTGCGAGCTTAATTTGCCGCGCCTAGCTAATATTACCAGCGCAGCGGGTCATTTCTGGGAAACGCGCGTCTACGCATTAGCCGAGAGGCTGTTGAATACAGAGCGACATCGCGCGCATTTTGGAGTTTTGGTTAAATTACGCTGTTTGGAATTATCGCAAATGCGCCTGCCCCGGCTTCATTTTGTTGTTTGTCCGGCCGGTTAATGCTGTTTAGCTGAGTTCTGTCGTCTATATTTGGATAGCGCGCTACTTGCGCGCTGCGAATAAATGTTAATGTATGAAGTGAAAAGCGGAAGGATTAATATGCGTTGCGGCAGCGTTAAAACTTCTGCTCTGTATTTTATTTTGAATTTGTTGCAAGGTTATATTGGAATATTCAGAATTATTTTTAATCCATTACACACGGTAGTTGGCTTAACTATTAATATAATTTTACATCGACAGACTACTTTACAAATATACATCAGCGCTTTAGCTACACCGCTAAAAAAATGACATAATACACCACCAGCGATGCCACAGTTTCACAATAGAGGTCAATCAACGTTCCACTCGTTCCCGTAAAAAAGACACCCCGACAACAGACAAGCACCAGCCCCGGCGCAACCTCGCCAAGCTTTGAAGCTGGGCATTTCCAAGCTGGCAGGATCCTTCTCCTTTCCGCATTTTTTCCTTCAAGCCCGTAGCAGCGCATAAATCATAGCTTGCGCAGCACCTGCGTGCTGCATCTCCGCCTCCATAAATATTCCGCGATGCCGGCGCTCGCTTTCGTTTATTCTCTTTGAGCCCCTCGGCCCGGAGAAGCAACGAGAGTCGCGGCGGAAGATCGATCGCCGGAATCCTCCTTCGGATTCGTGACTCGCTTGTATTCGCAGATATTTTTTATCCCGCCCGTCTATCCGCTATTCTATTTGTCCGCCCCGGTGCGACGATACACATAGATCATGCCGGGGATGCGCGTCGCCGAGGGGTGGCTCTCCGAGAGGCATTTTTTCAGCTTACGCCGTGCGAGAGCGAGGTGTCGACTCTCGCGGCCCGCTAATGGCTGCTTATTTATCGTCGATTCGATGAATTCGAGAGGCGCGTGCTCGTCTGCGGGAACATTTATCTGGCCTGGTTTTCGAGCTGGGATATCGATGGCCTGGCATGACGGAGCTGGTTTTGGTTCTTTTCAAGCCGCGCGGAGGCTTTCACGGCTTTTAATCGGATGATTTTTTTCTTTTGCGGGTTTGGTGTTATTAGTCGGTGTCTGTTTTTCAATGGCTGGTAATGTTTTAGCTTTTTGGTGCTGCTGTTGATTTATTGAGTTTTTTTTCGTTTAGTCAATGCAGTTTATTACATTTGGTTTCTAGCATAATACGATTCATTCATATATACATTTTTCTGAGTTTTACATTTCTGAAATCAAATATTGCGCAATAAAGCACAGAAAAGCATATTACATCTTGTAAAAAAAAATCAAATTCTACTTACTTACTGTTTACTCAAATCAAGCACACAAGCCCGAAATCCTCGAGAAAATGCAGAAACCCCAAGGAAATTCAGTGCACGAGAGCGAGCTAAAGACGAGACAGAGAGAAAGAAGAAGGGCGCTGCACAATTCTGGAATCCCGCGAACTGGATTGCCAGTCCTCTCTTACGCTATACAGGAGCCCTTAGAACGTTAATATCTTTCAGCGAGTCGAGCTCGACAAATATCCTATAAAATTCCTTTTGATACGTCCCCGGCGCTGCTGCACTCGCGCATCATTTTTCCTCGAAATTCAGAAGCCCCGACCGCTATAAGACTTTCTCTCTCGAGAAGAGCTTTTCTATCTATATCCTCTCGTACAGCGGCGCGCGCGCGGCCCGATCGGCGAAATTCCCCGTTGAATTTCCGGGAGCGCACGTGAAAAGGCAGACGACGTCGACGGCGAAGGGCGTCTGCCGTGCTTTATTAGGTGACCGCGTCCCTTTGTCCGCGCGCCGGCGACGTAAGTGCCTTTTTTTTTTCACCAGCCGCTGCCGCTGCGCTGCCTTTCTCTGCCCTTTCTTTGGCCGCTTTTCCAGGCCATTATTCGCCAACGATGTGAGCAGTCGATCGCTTCTGGTCGCCTCGTTTTCCTTTTATTTCCTCGTTACGCGTATATGGCTGTTTGCGTTGATCTGTAATGATTTTTGGAATTGAGATGAAGTTGAGTGTTGTTGATTATTGCGAGAGGTAATGAAGTGGACGTTTATTTTTGGCGATGAATTTGTTGATGAATTGAATAATTTTATTAGAATCAAGTGATTACAGATTTGTAGAATTAGTCGAATTCAAATATACAACTTGCAGGTATTTCTTTTATTTGATTTTCCACAAACTTGAATATAGTTAAATCCATATTAAATGATGCAACATTTCGTAACTTATTATAAATTTCATGTTTTCTTTATAAAACTGTAGAAATTAAATAGCATAAATGTAAAATCCTTATACATTAACACTAATAAAACATATTCAAAACCATTTACAAAGAAAGCATTACAGACTATCACATCAATTAAAAAAATCAAACTCAACATCACAGCTATCAAGACAAAACACTAAACAAATAACACCCTAACCATCCCCTTCACACAACAAGCTTGTATACCACCCACGTCCTTGTACATCATCAGCGTTCTCGCAAGAAAAGCTCCCTTCTCGCACCCTTCCGCTATCAACCGGGCCGCTCAGCTTTTTTCCTCCCACCCAACACAGCTCATCCGTCGCACCCTCCCCAACCTCTAGAATGTGTGTGCGGAAGCACTTGTTTTGCGGCAAGAGAGACATTAAGAGGTCGTTAAGAGCCGACGGACGACGAGTTCTCTCGACAAAGTCAATTATCAGGCTGAAACGGCCAGCTTTCGCGCCTTTTATTGTGTCTGTCTGCCAGTGTGTTTGTTCCGGGCTGGGGGGCGCGTCGATCAAATCGACGTTCGTCACTTAACGCGCGAGTCCTAATCCCAAAACTAATAGTTTTCGCGCCGACCTGGCTTAGCGAGCGGAGAAGGCTTTCGCGGGCTTTCCGGACTGCCGGGGATGTATGTATGTATTGGGGATTGCCGGGCGAAAGGGGAAAGCGCCGGTGGGTGTAGGAACACGTGTATGGAGTAGCTAAGGACCGAGGAGGCTCGATTCGTCATGTCTGAGGCTTGCCGGAAGTTTTTGCTAGGTCATCGTGTTATATGCGATTGTTTTTCGAGCGATAGATGGTGATTATATGAATGTGAAAAATGAATTGCAGTGTGTCATGTCTGACCAATATTGGTTGTTTCTACTGCACGTGCGAGTACTTAGGTAATTAGCACTTTGCTGATTGTTATTAATTACATAAGTGGTGTCGATTATTTTTATTGGTTTAATATTTAAAATGTCTTTAAATGATGAAATGATTTTACAATCCGAATATCCCGATACTTCGAAAAAAGATATTAATCATATTATTCATTATATTTTTTTGCCAAGTCCGCAGATTTTACAAAGCGACAAAGAGACCGGCTATATTTATTACTCGAAAAGATTTAGCCGTTGGCCTTTTGTCGAAAGAAAAATTAATTGATATTACGAAGCAGGGGAGCCGGCAGCGACGCGGGTATTCCTGCCAATGCCGACAATACCCCGGCCGCGGATTACACGGAACTTTATTAGGAAAAAAGGCAGCTCCGCACAGACAGGGGGGAGGTAGAAAGAGGATAAAAAGCGCAAAAAGCAAAGCAAAATAAGACGAAGAGGAACAACAAAATTGATCAGGGACGGGCCGGAAATACGAGGACGCTCATCCATTGAAGCCCGGGTTAGCCGGATCTCATTTTCCGGATTAGCAGCGACGTAAAATCGGGACAGCTTTTATGTAGGTAGCGCGCGCGCGCCTCCTACCTTTATGCGCCTGTAAAAGGCCACGACGAGGCTTCGCAGCCGTCGCCGACTATTTTTGACGCGCGCCTGCACCTTGAGGAAGGGAAGAAGAGGAAACGTACGCTCGGATTCGCAAATTGCGAGCGCGCTGAGAATTCCTTTAGCCGGAAAATTCGGCTTGAGAGGGATATGTTCACTTGTGGGTGTGCGTGCGTACACGTGTCTGTGTGTGCACTTGCGCGCGCTCGTTTTCCTTTCAATCACCGCTCCGTCGACGACAATTCTATTTTCGTCTGGCCGAAGTTTTAGGAGAGGGTCGTAGGGAACTGTTATCGGGGAAGAATGACTTGATAAGACTTTTTCATTTCGTTTTAAGGAGTCGGTATTATGCGAATACTTTGGCAAATGCGAATTTTAGTAGTATTATGTTTAGGAGTCGATAGAATAGTTTGTAACAGTCTTAAATTTAGATACAATCAAATTGTTTTTTATGTATTCAAAGTCATCTATGCTTTTCTTTTTTTTATAAATAATCTAATGTGATAATATTATTTTATTCAAAATAAATTATTTAAGACACTCAATTGCAAAAACACATGTATAAAAAGATCAAGCTCCTTACCCAGCAAAAGAAAAAACCAACCAGGCGACAAAAAGATACAAATTCAAATCCCCCGGCGCTTTACAATGGGTCAGCGCTAATCCACTACGAGCGCTATCATTACGCTCTCCTGCATCTCTAAAGCGAGCCTCCGCGGCCGAGCTCCATAAAATCGGCGAAGGTTAAGCCGCGGGGAGCGATTCGAATGATAAATTCGCGCGTAACAGAGTGCAAGCCGGTAACGAGATTCCGCGCGGCTTGCGCGTGGCTCGCTGCCAAGCGCTTTTCTCCCCTCCCCCCCTCTTACCGTGTATATACACATACATAGCTTCTTCTTTCTCACTTTCGGGGGGAGCGCAGCAGCAGCCGGCGCGCAAGGGAAATTTATACAACGGATAATTCAATGTATGCGCGCCGTACTTCAGGCGGTTCGCCACTAAATTTGTCCGCGGTGCGTGCGAAGATTCCACCTGCAATTAGAAGGCGATTTCAGGAAGAGGGATGCGAGGAGGGGTTTATTTTTTTAAGAGGGTTTGGGGGTGAGTGGGATAGGGAAATCTGCGATGATGTTTACGAGGTTGCTGTTTGGGTTCTTGTACAGTAACACTTTTCTTGTCTAGTTAAAGATGGTTTGATATGGCAAAGATTTGAGTAAAAATTTAATAAAAAGCTTTATTTTTCACATCACTATCTTACTTGTTATTTCTTGTTATAATTCTTAAATAATGCTTTTTTATGAATTTTAGTATTAAAAGAAAATGAATCAATAATTTTATATTTGATATTTTTCACTAATAATAGTTACTTGGTTCGTGTATCTAATTATTCAATCTTTTATGTTTCAGGTGAGTTTCATTTGTCATTACAAAAGGTCAATATTACACCAGGGGTTGGTAAGATAAAATTATTACTAACATTACCTTCAGAGGTATCATTCCAATAATTATGATTTTCAACAAAACTAAAATATTAAATATAATATCGTCAATAATAAACAAAATGTGCCTAGAAGGTTGTCAAGAGGTTTAATAAAGCAATCCGCACTCATGATCCAATTTTACGCGAAGGTGTCCGTGTGACCATCGGTTATATTATATTGAAGAAGCTTAACCGCCGTCGCATACGTTTTAAGCACAGCAAATAGTGCGTATATGTACATGCGCCCGCATTTGTACGGTCGATCAGCTGCTCATTCGGTTGCATTCTTTGGTCATTTACGAGCTAGGAAAATAGATGTGTTTGCTGAAATTGGTCGGATATTGGACTGAGTGCTTTACTAATGTTGGAGTAGGCAAAGTTTTTCTGTTTTTAAATAAAGTAAGGGTTAGATTTAATTTTTAGATTCGTAAAAAATCCTTTTATCATAATATTATAAAATTTATTGGCTGTATGCATTTTGAATGTTAAACATTAAGCTTCTAATAACCTATAAAAATTAAATTATCGGTTTCCCATTAATCTCAAGCTCTCATATTCGACGACAAACACTTTCACCAAACAATTTCATAATCTTGCTCTACATTTCCCTACAATTCCAAAAGAAGCGATAAATTTCACTCGATTAAAACCAAATCCCAGCTTAATAGACCCGCGAGCATCACTGGAATAAAGCGAAAAAACGTCACTCTTAAAACCGTTACCACGTAAAATTCCAGCTCCTTTCCAGCAGCCATTATCTATCAAGCCAAAACGTGCACTCATCCCGCTCGAAATCAGGTCATAATCAAATCCAAGACAGACCAGCTCCATTCTCCTCCCGAAAAGCTCGAACCCATCGCGCATCCATCAATCATATCTAAAGCACTTTATTACAACGGCGCATTATCAAAATTCCTCATCGCGCGGGGAGAGAGAGAGCCACTCGAACGAGCTCTCTCCTCGGCATGAAAACAGGGGCGGGGGGGGAGGAACGAGGATCCCCGGGATTATATTGTGACTTCCGTCCTCAAAGGTTTATAGTGCGCGCACGCGAGAGCGCAACTAGACTGAGATAAGTGCGAGCGAGCGCGCCGACGCGAGCCTTTATTACTCGAGCCGCGAGTGTCCCATATTATTCCGCGCAAGCTCGTGTATCTTGGGACAGGCGAATGGAAAGTACAAAGGGACAGGCTTTAAATGTATCGCTAGAGCGGATCTGGCTGACGGGGGCGCGTGCGCGGGACTGTCTCTTTCTAGCGCTGTGTTTCTGCGTGGAGCGTATCTTTCTTGCCTTTGTATAATTTGTCGTTTTGTTGCGCTCGGAGAGGTCTACTTTTTAGCGGCTTTTCAGCTCGAACGGTCTGGTTTTTTTTTTCTTTTTGTTTCTGGCGCTTGTTCAAAGCGCTGCGGAGCGAGTCAGGTGAGGAATATATTTAAAGAATTTGGGTTATTCAATTTTCGAAGGTTGATGAGTGATTAGCGGAGTGTCGGATTTAATTAATGTCACGATTTCGGGGGATGCGATGTGTTATACTAAGTATATTGGAGTTCTTGACAATTTTATTCGCAGAAAAAAATTTTACTCCGTAGTTTTTTCATAATTTCAAATACCTTCATGTTTTTAAATTAAGAAATAGAATATATATTTATGCAATTTCTTATTTCCTTCTTTAACGAAAAAAAATAAGTTCATGATCGCTTAAGCCTTGAAATAACTCATTCTCCAAGTCCATTCATAAAAAATCCGTATCGAGACACCCCCCATAAAAGAAACTCGTGACAAACTCTATTAATAAAGCATCCCCAGACGCAGCTCCCAAATCAAACGACACCGATTTATCCCAGCGCGCAGATTACAATTCATCAAATGATTAGGCCGTGAAAGCTTTTTGACGGATGCTCTCACCGGCACGAAGCCAGAAACCTATATACACCCCGTCTCTCGAGAAGGGCGCAAAAAAAAGGAGAGAAAGAAAAAACGTCTCGAGCCTAACGAAAGCCAAGAGATTTACCGGGGGAAATAAGATCGAGCTTTCTCACTCGGCTGGTGGAATATCGCGCGGCTCCGGCGGCGCGCGAAAGACTCGAAATTAAATAAAGGGAAACTCGATACGTCGAATTATCGAGAAAAATGGTGGTCTTGGGGATCGGAGGAGAGATTCGCCGTGAGCGCGCCGGGAGGGTCGACAAGTCCCGCGGGAAAACGCGGAAAGTCGCATTAACCAATTGCGTCTCCTCGTTCTCCTCGGCCACTTCTCTCCCTCTCTCCTTCCTTTATATACCTTCCCGCTCTCTCTCTACCTCTCTCGCTTTTCCACTACGTCCTCGGACTAATCTCGATCGACGTGGTAAACTCGGGCTTCCCAGTCGGAGATCTCGCAGACCAAGGGTTTCTCTTCCTTCCTGCGCTTTAGTAAGTTTTGCTGCAAGGAAAGCTCTGGCTGCTATTCTCGCGGAGATCGCTGTCTTGATTCTTCTTGACTGTGAGCTGTTAAGCGGAATATTGATGCGTTATCTGCGAAATTAGAGGTTTTTACAAGTGATTTAATTTGCAATATTGTTTCAAGGCATTCTTACGGATGATGAATGAATCCAAACGATAAAAGGCACTAAACACACCAATGCCTCTAACCCCTACACAAATTGCTTCAAGACCCCCCAGGTCCATTTTGCCCCGAGAATTAAATTCAATAACAGCGCCGTAGCCTCCATTAGCTCAACCCTTCCGCGCCCAACTTTTACGCCCGCCGAATCCCGCTTTTACAAGCGCGCGGATCGCATTAGTCCGCGTATATAAACGCACGGAGCGACACCATCAAACGGCGCAAGTATACACACGGAGCAAGCCCAGTAAATAGAAACATCATCGCGATACGAGCCTTTCGGGGCCTTCACCCCTTTGGTCTTCCACCCTTATGACCTTCTACGAACTTCCCTTTCGCTCGCTCGTATTGCTACTGTGTAGCCGCTGGCCTCCCCCGCATTTTAACTGCATTTGGTTAACGCAATGCCGATTTAACGACTGTCCATTTAATGCATCGAGCCGGCGTGTATGTGTGCGTGCGGCCACGGGGATATGCCTGTGTGTACGTATGTATCCTAGGGCGCGAAGAGAAACTCTGGATAGTCGCGTTTTACGAGGCAGCGGCTGCGTATTTATACGCGCGGGCCTTTTCCCTCTCGGCTTTAATATCCTTTTATATGCTTCGGTCATTATACCGTCCGCGCGTGCATGCCTCCATCCTTTTTTCTAGTTGATTTTCCAGCGAAGCGCTCGCGCGCATTTTTTGTTTTATTTGTTCCCCCCTTTATATGTTTCGTTATACTTCCACGCGCGCGGGTGCGGCCGGTGTGTGAGCACTGTATTTTTTTTTATTTTCAGGGGTGCCGCTCACGAGGTTGTGTTTGGCATTTTAAGTTTTTGCGGTTATTTTTCTTTTTACGTAAATGGCGGACTGAGGTTTTTTCGGGGCTGGCTAGCAATATGGCCTAGACTCGGGTCGTAAGTGGGAGGAGCACGAAATTTTTCGGCGAATTAGGATGTTTTATTTCGAGAATTTTTTGCAGCCCTAGAAAATATTTTAGCGGGAAAATGTTTACGACAGGAATGTTTTACTCGCGAGTTTTTCGAAGAATAAAAAGAGCTGTTAACACCATCTATAAATAATACAAACGAAATGATCATTGAATTTCTAAAAAATATTTTTAACGACCGCGCGATTCGAACCACAGTCACCTCTTCAATTGTCGACATTATCACTGTACCTAAAATTTTAATTTACAAATACTTTCAAAATATTTTTAACATCAACTCGTCAATCCCGCCAAGCAACCAACATCTAAGCAAACAAACTCGTACCAAGCGAATTCCGCTCTCCCAATCACCCTGGCCCTCCGCTTAAATCCATATATCTTACGACGATGAAACGCCGTAAAATCCATACGGTCGTCGTTTCGCGCGCTGCGAGCCGCCCCTCCCGTAAACCGAAAATACACACGTTCACGATCCGGATGCGCTCGAATGGCCGCCGACTGTCGTATCTCTTCGTGCGCTTGCTGCTTTTATTTTAGGAAGAGAGACCAGATGCCTCGATTAACGTTCCGAGCTCGCGCGCCCCCGATGATTGACGCACGTTTTGACAAGGCCCGGGTCACTGATCCGTCAGCGCGCGAGTTTTAAAATAAATTTTTGCGCGCGCTCGATCGCGAAAAATAATAAAAAAAAATAATATTCCGCGGCCGCAGGATGGCGCGTGTAAAAAGGGAGATCCGTTTTATACACCTACTGCGATACTGATATAGGGGAAGATCGTTGATGTATGACGAGCGTTTTATTTTTTTTTTCTTTTTTGCGCGTAGTCGGCGCGGTTTTATGTCTATATTCTAGCGCGGTCCGCCTGTGTGTTGCCGTTGGAAATGACAGATGAATATTTAGTAACGTTTTAAGTACTGGTTGCCGAATGACGATTTCGGTAATGGAATATTCATGTTGGCCTTTAGCGCGCGTAAAATAATATTTTTTTATTTTTCCCTCTGCACTTTATTTTTAAAATAAACTTTCAATTATTTATTGAAAATGGAAACCAGAGTATCGAAAAACCCAAACTATCCGAAATTTGAATTTACGATGAAATATTTTTAATTAAAAGTTTTACTTGGAAATGTACATTGTAGCTATATGCAGCTAGAATTTGAGAGGATCCAAACGAAGCCCTTTACAAAAATCCATATAAAAGAATTGTCGAGGAGCTCGCCCTGCCTTATCACATCAAAGCCGTGCCCGATATTCCATCACGTCACACGCCACTTCGCATTTCGCTAATTCGCCGGGCTCTGATTCACATTCGCGCTCGAAAAGAAAAGTAGGTCGCGCCTTTGCGCGCGCAGCCCTCTTTTTTACCCTCTGCGAAGGAGGCGCGATAATCCGTACATATATAACCGAGCGCGGGAAATTCGAGGTGACGTCGATCGCTCCTTTGGCGAGCATCGCGCCCCGGCAAAAGGATCGGGCATATAAAAAGGCGTCGGCGGGAGTCAAAAGGACGCCGGCGCTCCTCTGGATTGGATATCGCGCGAGCCGGGTAATGCATATTGACGTTTTGCCGATAATTCCCAGCGCGACGCTATGGAGGAACACGGGGAACAGGTTGGAAGGCTTTGTGAGGGAAAAGAGAGTTTGAAACAAAAGCCGTGTGTGTAAGAAAGGCGGGAGGAATTGAGAGGGTGGGTGAGACGTGGTGGTAATGTTCGCGCATGGCGAGCGCGTGTGTCTTGAAAAAGTTTTGGCAGACGAGGAAAACAGAGCGACGTGTTGCTCTTGCTTTGGGATGGGAGAGGAGAAGTCGAGGCTGGCGGCTGGGTTACTTTTGTTTTCGGTTTAGTAAAGTCTTTTGCGACTTATTGACAGTTATTTAAAAGTTTTTTTAAAAGAGTCTTCTACGTTTTTTTTTGGGGAAACTTGCTTTTTCTGCTACAAAATCAGTATTGACCGTGTGTAAATTATTAACGCGATTAAAAAAGATCAGATGTTTGAGTATCGACGTATTTGTTTCATATTCAAACGGTTCAAATCATATTTACCCATCAAATTATTAATAGTACACACAACGCTCTTATTTGAACTGCAAAATGAATGGTGTCAATAAAAATTCAGAGTTTATTTGCAAGTATGAGCTCGAAAGGAAAATAAACACAAAGTTTAGGAGCGTATCTATATTTGTTTCCCACCTCAAAAACTATCCCCATCACAGTAACCGCAATAATTACCTTTCGCTTAAAAAAGTTTCTCGTTACTGCGCAAAATCCCATGCAAAATTTCTAGCGCGCAGAAAGAAAGAGAAGGCACAGGTGCAAAAGGGCCGGGCGAGCGGAAACGAAAAGGAAACGAGAACGAAGCGCTTCAAGAGTGGGAGGATATTGAGTCGCGAGGGAAAAAGTGTCGCATGAGCGAGAAAAAAAAGTGTCGCTTGAGCGAGGAAAGAAGACGAGAATTGAAGGTGGATAGAACGGGACGATGTCGCAAATGAGCGACGCAATTTCAATATTAATTAGCGTCGGTAATTAGTCCTTTCTTTGACATTTATTGATGCGCACCAGTTTTCCATTGGCGACCGCTGCTATAGGGTGTATGGGACTGCGATGGTCTTTTTCTTGTGCTTTTGACGGTTTTTTTCTCGTATATCGATATGCCCTGGAAAGCATTTATAAGTCTGATATTTGTAAATAAAGAATCGTAATTATGATGTTTTATGATACACGGAATATATTGATTCAAAGTTATTAATTTTTATATTTCTATTATTTAAAATATAAATAATTATATATGACATAACTACGAATATGGATTCGTTAACAATTCAGCAAAAAAAGAAAAGAGAAAAATTTTAATTTTTAAGTACAACGTTATTCTTTAAAAGCAAAATTATATTTAAATAGTCAATTATAATATTTGTTTATAATACTCGTTAAACCGTAATTAAACCGAAAAACGAAAACACAAAGTGTATTAACCAACGATTAAATATTCTAATTGCGGGCAAATAAAAGCAGTAGTCACATTCCCATAATCTTATCATTCCGAATGGAAATCACAGAGCAAATACACGATTGAACGAGCCCGGTTCAATATTTAACCTACCCCCTTCTTCCCCCTCCCTCCATTCGTGATATCTCGTCAAAACAGCCAACTCTTCACGGCGATTGGTGCCCTTTAAAACGACTCTCGCAAGATCCACGACGAAAAAATAAGCTGCCCCCCACAAAAGCGTGCTTTATCTCGGTGTTATCTCCGGAAAATTTACCTCCTCGCTGCCAGCAAGCCGAGTCGATTCTTGGCTCGGGTTCAACCGGCCGATGACGCGCACCCGCGCGGCTGGTTTGAGTCAAGAGAGAGAAAGGGAGAGCAGAGAGTGAGCAAAGACGCGACTCGGTACTCGGAATTCTAATGGAGACACTGCCGCCTGTTGCTCTAGCTGACTGCTCGCTTCTTCCTCTCCGGCTGGCTTCGCCAAATCTTCGCACCGCGCTTCGTTGGCTCGCTTGTGTCTTTGTTTGAATTGTGAAAAATTTTATGTGGTTATAGTTTTTTTTTTACAGTGCTTGGTGCTTTTTAGGGGTTAGTTAAGTGTTTGAGTGGTGTAAATTATGGCTTGGTGTTTGATCAGTGAGGTCTGTTGTAAATTCTGTACAATTTTTGAGAAGTTTTTATGTTTATTTTTTTCTTAGTTTCTTTATTTTTTAATTAATAAAATTAAAATAAACGTTTTATTAACAAAAAATAATAGAAAAGATATTTAAAAAATCATCAATTTGAAATTCCCAAAAGCCATAATGTGCTCCCACATATCAGTCCACTACTTCTATCGATTACACTTCTCGCCGCGACCACTCGTATCCCCTCAAAATCCAAAAAAAATCAAAGCTTTAAGTCACGTTTGATCTCCTGCCAACTCTACACGACATGCTTTTTCTGACGTTTTATCAATTACCTCGCTCTCGAGAGGTTCACCGCAGAATAAAAAGGAAAACGGCCCGAGAACTGGAAAAGCCGAGCTTTCCACCGGCCTTTTTATCCCCTCCTGCCCCTAGCGGCGATTCGTCTTGCCAGAAAAGGGGACCGCCATGCCGTTTCACCTGACTTCTCCCCCCTAATGTTGCGGGGGAATGCCGACCAATGACCTCAAACACATATCGGACGGTGCGAGCTGAAAAGGTCCGAGTGTGCTACTTTTTGGCTTCCTTTCTGTTTCCTGCTTTTCGCGCGCTCGTGTCACATATATACAGTGTGGTCAGTAGTACGGTTACGTGTCGTGGCTGAGGGACGAAATTAAAAAAGGAATGAACCCTAAAAGAGCTTTTCGAGGCAAATAAAGAATGATGAGGGTGATGGGGGAGACACTGATTGATTCTCGCCGCGTATGGCCCATACGGAATTTTCGTTTTATTGGGCGCGGCTGTCAGCGGATGATGGTGAATATACGGATAAATAACTTGATAAATTTACGGCGTTACTGCTTTGACCCTTTTACGAAGCGACGGTAAACATTTTTTATGATTACTTCAATATTACGATGCTTCCTTTTTAGTCGAGATAGAATTACAGAATAAATATTAGATTACATTCACCCTAAAAAAAAGAAACAAAATCTACGCCCCAAAAAATAACTGGAGCATACCAAACTCAACCTAAATTCTGATCTCCTATCCAAGCACCAGCCACGAAATACGACCCTTCAACTGCTCGTTCGTGCGAACACCCCCAGCGACGATTTTCGAGGAAAAAAATCCTCCGCACCATAAAAACATCTCCCGCTGCACTCGCACGTATTTCCACTTTCCTCGTCGTGCTCCTCTCTTTATTTCCGCCATCCTGGAGGTAAACGCGTCGCAGTAGTAACACCCGGTTTGGTCAGACCCAAAATCGTACGTGCGGCGCGCCTGACCTGTTGAGCTCGCGCTGGAAAAAGCAGCGCCCGACTGAGCGCAAACACCCACGTACACAGAGCTGCTGTTATACCAGAGCTAAACTTTCTGGGCGCTGTTTCGAAGCGAAGAATGGAGAAGCTGCGTCGGAAATGAAAACTTTCGGCGGTCGCGCTCTGCGGATGTGTGTATAAGTACGAGTCGGAAAATGGGTCGGTTGGTTATCGTCAATCTGAGCGCCAGTCGAAATTGCGGGAAATCGCTCTAGTTTAGTTGCGGAAGTAAACTAGAATTGCTTTCGGCGTTATTCCCGTGTTAGGCGGAGATTTGCTTCTTGTGATAATAGAAGCGGAACGAAAAAAAGCGATCTGCTCCTCTATATAAAAAACTTTCCGATTTTCTTTTAACGATGTAAAAAATATTTATATTTATTTACTTCATTCACTTTGGATACGAACGCCACTTCCACCAAATTTCAAACCTCTACGCATCCCTATCCTTGCATCATGACTTTAAAACCCCGTGTAAAATATCGTAATGACGCGAAAACTGCCGACACGCGACTACACGCGCAGCGGGGGCAGGAAAGGAGAAAGAGCGAAAAAGACGAGTCGATGGCGGCGAGATACGGCACGCCAGCTCCGGGCTAATCCGATTTCCATTGTTGACACAGTTCATTCTCGCCAAGATTAAACTGCCCGTCTACAGGCTAGTCATACAAAGGCCGTTGCAAAAAGAGGTGCCTGATAATGCCGAGCGCCTTTTTTTTCCCTTACGTCCGCCGCACTTTTTTGCGAGTTCGCGTCTGCGGAGACATGGTTTGCGCTTTGCTGTGGGTGTCTGGTCGTGCATTTTAGTCGCGCTCCTTTTTTTTGAGTGCTGATTTTTAATGAGTGCTGAGGCGCGAGGATGTCGGCGTAGTTGATGTACTTGGCAAGAGGTCAGGATGTTTAGTGTCGATTAATTACAAAAATGGATATAACTACACTTAAATTTTAATGATATATACTTAATAATCAAATAATATTTTTTTAAATTATAATTAATTTGTACGAAAAATTTCTCCATTTTTCACCTAAACATTCCAAAAACACGTACCATCACCAAAAATTTTTGTTACCCACACTCACCCATAAATATATCGTTACCTCGTGCAAAAAGGAAATCTCGTCTTTCAACTAATAAACTTGGCCGCCCTTGGTCTACACTTTATCCAACCATCCACACACACGCTCACACATACAAGCGCTCACATGCAAAGAGCCCAGGATAATAAAAACGTCCTTAACGAAGGATCCCCGGGGCTCGGCTCTCGCGCTCGCGAGAAAGGCAGGAGGGAAAAGAGTGTACATGCCTTTCTAATAATTCAGCCCGCGCGCTCGCGCTAAACTCGTAAAAATGCAGACGAGCGGCGTGCGCGCGCGCGGCATGTGCCGCACGTCGGAACGTGAGCATTTTCTCTCGCGACGGCGCCGCGGCAAAGGCGCATCCTGTGGGCTTGCGCGTAAGCGTTTCGTCATGTATGGAACGGTGGATGGATGTGGAGAAAATAGCTCGGAGCGGAGGGATTTGTTTTTTAATTACAATTTTGATGGTGTTTATGTATTGCGGGTACTTTTGATAACATTTTGGTTAATTGGTTTGGGAGGAGTATAGTGATTCGGTTGATTTTAGTGATTTTTATTTAACGGTTATTGTGGAAATTTCCAAATAATAAATTAAAGAATAACTTTTTGAAAAAAGCCAAGTAAACGAAAATTTAACAGAATTATTTATTTTTAATTGGCTTTAATTAAAACCACACAAAAAATTTCAAAAAGTTCAAGATCACTTTTATTTTAATTATTCTCCCGAAACAAAAAACATTTTAAAAATAACAAATACCGTTCCAAACAATTACGCTTTCAAAACCCGAAAAAAAATTAAAAAATCATAACATCACAACCAAGTTTTAAATTTCCTACACGACTCCAAAAAACAGCTTAATTCAAACGGATAACCGTGCTCCGAGTGGAATACCCCACCCACGCGATGCGCCCTTATACGTGACGGCAGCGAGCGCGCGCTCGCTTTTTAAAAATCGCTCGGCATCTGCCGCGCACGGCAGCTCGCCGCCGGTATTCCATTACAAAACTACCTCCTATAAATCTTCCCTCCAACCTCTTGCACTGGCGTATATACGCCGGGCTCCTCTCCTCCTCGGGGCAGAAACGCCGGCGATCTCCGGAGGCGCTGACGACGTTGTTGTCCTTTTTAATCCCCCCTGGAGGTGCGCGCGCGCCACGTAAAAGATGAAACGGCATCTCTGGGGACACGACAATGACTACTTGGGAGGAGCCGGCGAATATCGCTTGACCATCGTGACTGGCTGCCGCGCGATGCAGGGATTTTGTATACGCGGATTTTGGATGATTGATGAAGGCGCGTAATGCGCGAGATTGATAAAATGATTTTTGAGCGTGGGTGGCCCGAGGGGTCTTTGAATATGTCTATTGAACTTTCGACGCATGTGCATATAAATCATTGAGGTATTTTATCGGTAAGGTGCACAATAGGGCTGCATTGATTGTGTTTAGGTGTTCAAATAGTAGTCACTGAATATTTTCCAGTTATTGACTATTTTTTTTTCTTTATTTGTCCATGTCCTTTAATGAAATATAAACTGTTAAAGTAGACTTTTACCTCTACCACAAAAATTAGTCCATAAATCCTAGCAGAACTGACACAACCATCAATTGTGATCAAAAGAAACCTAGGTAATTCGCACAAAGCATTTACGAGTACAAAGTTAGGCAAGAGTGTAGCCCCAAAGGGCGAGCTTACGCGCGGAGCAAACAGGAGCGCAGAGAGTGAGGGCAGAAATGCTCCCTCGGTTCGCGGTATAAAACAAGAGAGCACGAAACTCGCGAGCTTTGTTACAAATAGCGCACTTTTTTCTCTATTGAATCGCGGAGCGAGGGCAAAAGGAGAAACTGCGATAATTGGTAAATCGCGCGCGAGCGAGGGAGCTCCGGAAAACCAACGTCAATAAAACGTCGGTATTTACTCATTTAACGCTTAAATCAACGTTTAAATGCCGCCGCCCCGCTCGGGCCTGTGGTCGTCGGGTTTGAAGCGAAACCGCACCTTCTCCTCCTCTCTCTCTCACTCTCTTTCTCACTCTGTGGTGGTTGAGCGCTCGTGTGTTTATTCAGGAATCGTTCGGAACTTCACGAACATAACCTTCGACTTTAGAATCTGTTCTGAAAAATTAACGAGGTATTGATGGATTTAATCTACCATGCATATCTTGTGTAAGGTACTATTTTTATCTGGATATTCTTTTAACTTGTCTTTTATTTATTGATAGGCCTGGCTTAAATTATTATAGTTCTTAGCTATAAGCTCATAAAATATAAATATTTTTAATAATTTAAGCACTTGCTAGTATAATTTGATAAACTTATTAAAATCCTTCCAAACTCAGGAATCTAAAGCAACTTTAAGTAAAAGCTTCTTTAATCTCCTTAAATTCGGATGGATAAGGATAGTTTTAATAATAAATTTAAATAGTTCACAATTACCAACAGGTACACTCTAACAAAGTAGAATTAATATTAAAAAAACTTGTTTCCCAAAAACAACAATTAATAAAAGCACTCAACACTTACAATCAAAACCTTCTAAAAATCCAAACAAAATTACGTATAAAATCCACTCTCCAGCAATCCCACTCTAAAGCAGCCGCACTTACACAGCCGCACGCAACCCTACGTACGTTTTTAATCCCCTCCCGGTAGTTCGCATCCTCGCTCACGCCACTCCTTGCACGAGGAGCAATTTATCAAGATGCGAAGCGCTGGCTGCACCCCCCCCCCTCCTCCCGACGACCCCTTTCCAATCGTCGAGACAATGGCGGCCAATCAAACGGCGAGCTTTTCAATGCTGCGCGCGTGCCCGCGCTCGCTTCCTCAAACTGTTTGTTTTTCCTCTTCCAGGCGCTACTTTATATATATGACGCCGGCGCTCTTTCCTGCTTTTATGCGAGCGCTCGGAGCCGTAAGTGCGCTGAGGCGTCCCCCCCCCCCTCCGCCCTTTGCCAGCTCTCTAAGCGATTTTTAATCTTCCGAACTTTGACCGTGTAGGGAAGGAGTCTGTAATCTGAAAAGCGATGAGTTTTAATTCTGGAAAAGATAATGGGGTAGTGTTTGCGATGTTTTCTCGGTATGGTTTTGTATTTTGGGGAGCGAGAGTGTTGTAGTGTCGGAGGGAAACGTGGTTTTATATTATACTGTGTATAAAGTTTATAGTGCACTTATTTTCTACTCAAAATTCTAGACTTTATAAGAAAAAAATTTGAAAAATTTTATGATACTGAGTTTTATTTTTATTTTATCAAATTACTAAAATAATTCGCTTATCCAACGGAAAATATGTATATTTTTCTCGTTAAACACGGTTTCGTATAACGAGCTGCGTAATCTTATCTTAAAAACGATTGAACCCTTTTTAAACAAACAATCAGTCACGATTATTTAACGTATAAGTGTTTTATTTTATTTGCATAAGAATGCACATTTGAATGCTGACGCTGGGATAAAACTCGCAGCTGGCATTACATCCATTATTTAATCGAGCGCTTGTGAATTGCTTGGCATATTTCAGGTACTTTGGCAAATATCAACACAATATTCAAAGCTTCTCTCAAATTCATAACATAAATTCTCGATACACAGCTCTTTACCGTACGCACGACCTGGAAATGTTTTTCTTTCGTTTTTCTCCGCGCACGCGGAACGCACTGAAAATTTGAAAAATCCCTTTATATTATATTTGACGCATGCTGCGAATTTTTTAGGGACTGCTCCCTATAAAGTTTGATATTACAGAATTCGTAGAATTTAAGCAGAAAAAAATATACGGAATACGCATCCGATTTTGATTTTTATCTTCTTAGCAGCAAATCCTTTTATTGTTAGTCGGGGTATGTCGTTAAAAAAATTGAAAAAAAGCATTTTCCCTTGTGATGAAAATTTTTAAAATAGTTTGTATAAAATTTTCATTTTCATCAAACTTTGTTGAGTAATCGTGAATTCTCGACATTGTTACTAAAACGAGAATAAACCATAATTTTCTTCATCAACGATAACATCGTCGTTGTATTTCAATTTAATTAAAACACCCACAACGATATTAATCGCACTTAAATATTTTTTAATAATCCAACATTTCCAGTCAACCATATTGCTTTATCATCAGATGACGAATAAAAATCAGACATCCCATACAAATCCTCATCCATCGCCATACATTATTTCAATCAGGACGCGGAATACAACATCTCCAATATACCCCCGATCAAACAAATTCTCTCAATCGCTACGAATAATCTATACCCGTACATCTCCCAGTCAGTATCAATGCATAAGTTTCTCCGGCACCTTCCCTCTCGAAAATCCCTTTGAAAACTCTTATCTTAGGGGGTGATCAAACCCCCCTCTCTCGTTCTGAAAAGAAAAATAAACAGCTATAACGACCTACTTTATTCCGTGGTAAATCATCCTGGCGTCTCTTGGGGAGAGACCCCGAGCAAAGTCTCTTTAACGCGGCTCTCCGGCATAAAAGCCCGCGCCCGGGCGCGATGTGGGATGCCAGAAAGGAACGTGACAAGAGGCTCCGTCGCGCGGATGTATATAATACCGCCTATAATACCCATCTCTCTTATATATCTTCCTAGGCAGGAATTGCGTTTTCCGATCAGTTAAACCGCGTCTAAACCGCTTCTTCCTCCCGGCGAGCGGCTCCACCCGCGGAATATAAGCCGCCCGTAGGCCGCCAGCTCCGTTCCACTAGCGCACGCACGCGCGGATTTTAAGCTGGGGGCATGAGAGAGAGGCGAGGGGGGGAGGGGCGCCAGTAGATTGAGCTGTGATTGAAAACTCAGCCCGGGGCGGAGCGCTTACAGCGGGCTTCGATTTAAATGTGCGCTCGAATCTTCGCTGTGTATATAAACCTTCCTTCTTTTCCTTTACTTGCTCTATACTAGCCCGAGCAGTGCTTGTGTGTCTGTGAGTGGGTGTGTGTGGGGTTCGCTTGCTCGCGTTTGAGCACCAATTTTCGTGAGTTAAGTTTTCACAAGGCTGCGCGCCTGCGATATATGTAGGGGAGGTATTGTGAGCCTGGTGCTTGCGAGCTTTCCTTGACGTGGAGGAGAAAGTTCCGAGCTTTTTTATTGGCTGAGAGAGAGCTTCTTGCTATGCTCTCGTTTATGCTAGAGACGGCGTGGGCGTTTGATAGGCTGGATATTTCGTTTTGTAGTGTATGAAGAGAAATTTAATCAGTAGTTGAAAGTATGTGAATTTGTGAATTGAATGTAACGTGATTTCTTTGTTTTTGTTTCAGGCGAAACTCGATAAGAGTCAAAATGGCAAACCTTCCCGAGTCGTACACATCAGAAATATTCCCAATGAGGTGTCCGAGGGTGAAATCATCCACTTGGGCATGCCATTCGGTCGCGTCACTAACGTACTTGTCCTCAAAGGCAAAAATCAGGTAAGTCAATTATTTTCACTTTATCTTATATTTAAAGGTTTTAAATTTAAAGATTTTAATATATGTTACACAAAACAGACTTAAAACATTTCGTTACTGCAGAAAGCATATAGCTAATCATAAATTTTTATTTGAAACAAGTCAAGTAAAAAGAATTATTTAATATTTTTAATTATTACGTACACACAAAAAACTATTCAAGCATAAAGTTGAAATTTTTTTTATAAAAAATAATCCAAAACACAGTAAGAATAATTAAAAACAATCAATTAAATCGTTTACCAAACAATAGCTTTCACGCTAGAATCACTGAAAAAAAAAGCCTCAAACCAACCGCAACAGCGAAGCGTCAATCCAGAAATAAATACCCTCGCCGAATAACCGAGCAAAAGAAGCGAGTATACCGCATATAAACGTCGCCCAGCGCGCACTCCGAATGGAATCACGCGCCTGGCTCCGCTCGCGCGTGCAACAGCAGAAACAATCGAATCGACGATCAGCGTTTATCCATTATCTGGAAACAAAGGGTCGCCTCGATTGTTCATTACCTCGCTCTGCGCTTCCACCCTCGTGTTATATATATAAGCGAGCTCTCCGATCGCCTGGTGGGATCTAACTTGACCCAACCTGCGCAGCGGTAGCAGTAAACTGAAACAACGTCTCGGGGCTGTGTGGGCTTTTGACTTGTTGCTGGTTCAATGGCTTGTGGGAAGAATTTTTTAAAGGTGTGTGGGTGATTATTGTTTTTTTTCGGTTGGTTTTGTGGATGCTCGGTTAGTTGTTATTTTTGGTTGATGTTTATCGAGGAATTATTTAGAGAAAAAAGTGAAATGATATATTTTGTTTATCTGCAATGAATGATTGACGGGTTGGAAAAGCTCAATTTCAAATTGAAGCTAAAATTTGATTTAAAGATATTAACAATTAATTGGTTTTATATTAACGTTAACTAAAAATAAAATTTCATTTTACTCTGCTATGAAGAGATATACTTTTTTGCTGTGAATATAAAAAAGTTTCGTTTCATTTTGACCTACATTTTTGACTAATTGAAATTTTACATTGTCAGAACATGAATAATAAAAAATTACAGAACTTTGAGCTTTTTTGTTACGAGTACCTACAGGTTTCAGTGTAACAGGTCCTATACATACATTTTTGTATTCTGCCAGAATCAGCAACATTTAATCAGAAGATATTAATTCGGTGTAAAATGATAAGATTCTATTACATTTTTTACATCTTACTGAAACTTTTTATTTTAAATCAGAATATTCAATAAAATAACTTTAAAAAAATGAATAGTTATAATTAACTCGATGTATTTAAAAAGTAATTTATACCTGAAATTATAGCAGTCATTTTAGGAATTTAAAAAGATTTAAAGTGTCAATATCAACCGAGCGCTTTACAATTAACACAAAGTTATTCTTTTAGCACGGTCGATTATTTTCAATAATATTTTTTTTCCAATTATCGGACGCAATATATGTAGATCCCTCCGAGAGAGAAAATTTTTTACTTGTTCGTTCGGCTCGCTTTGCCGGGGGAACGGAATATCCATGAGATATTCATTGATTCGTAAAATGCCAATGGGGAAAGCCGATTTTTTTCCAATTAATGAATATCTCGCGGCTAAAACCTACCGCGCTCGCTCGCCTTTTTTATGTACTCTCTCTCGTCCCGGCGTTCGCGGAATGAATTTTTTTTCTTTTTCATTCGTCGCTGGGGGTATATCGGACGATTTTATCCGTGATCTACGGAACAGAGCAGCGGCAGTTGTAGGATGAAGAGTGAATGGACAAAAAATGCGGAAAAAGAATTTGGGAAGAGGAAAAATGAGCGCGAGCCGATGTAAGCTCTGCATAAGGAATGCAGAAGCGGAATTGATATTCTATAACAAAATACTATATAGATGCCGCGAAGCCGTGAATGTAATATTAATTTATTTTAAACCCCCGTTTATCGAGCTCTGAGTCGTTCGTTATTTATCATCTAGTAATTCCGTCATTCACGCCGTGAATTAAAATAATTTACAGCTACATGATATTTACGATCTATAAAGGAATTTCCTAGAAAAGAGCTGAAAAAGTCCTCTCGCCTTTTTTTCAGCAAACTGCTTCTATTAAAAAGGAAAAATGTCGCCGAGCCATAAACCCTCTCTTCATAAAGTCTGTCTCTAAAAAAAAATTAAATCAAACTATTTTCCGTGCCCCGGTCGCCTCAGCGACTCGTCGCTTCATTCGTCCGCAGCATAACGCGCTTTCCGATTGTATATATGAAAGCTGAAAACTGAAAGCTCCGCGTCGTCAAACTTGCGTGTTTGTTTATTTAATAACGATAATGTAGTTTTCGAGCCCGGCGAGGTCGAATCAAGCGGACGACAGCACGGATTAAGCGTAAAAGATACAGAGAGCCAGGAGGCTGCTCCGCGTTTAACGGCGCTGCGGACGGTGCGTTTTAAAATTTTAAGCTTTAATAGGATTAGCCGGCGTCGCGCGAGCGCACACACGCAGATGACGTTTGGCAGGGAAAATAAAAATTTAATTGCTAATAAAGATTTTACGGCTTGATCAATAACTGTAAAAATTTTTTACGCTTTTAATATTATACACATGCGCGAGCGGAATGAAAATGCCAGATGCGCCGTGCAATGGGTTAGTTAACTTTTAGGCTGAGTGTAAAATTGTTTTGATGAAATTAGGTGTGCGCTGTTGGGTTCGGTGTTTGCGATGACGGAAGTAAAGCGTAAAACAACGTGAATATGTTATATTGAGTATAATTGTTATTTCCAAATATTACGCATGAGCGTGATATAAAATTATAAAATACGACTTGGTTAATTAACTTTTTATGTATTTAAAGACGAGTTCATAAAATCTTTAATAAACCCTCGCAGTAAAAAGCTTTTCGCCAGTGCTTAAAATTTCCATATTTAATGCCGGACTATTTCTCGAATTCATTAACGATTTCACGTAAAGCCATCGCACGCATTTCACAATAGCGCGGAGCATTAATAAACGCGAATGCTCGCAATTAATATTTAATTATCCACAAATTTTTCTCCGCAGCACTAATTTCCCAATAAAGTAGCTAATACCGACAACGTTTCGCTAACTCATCCCCGCCCCTCCGACGTTTTAGCGTCATCGTTAACACCGAAATGTAGGTCGCAGAGGATAAACTTTTTCCGCCGACTGAAAGGCTCCGCTCGTCTCGTTTGTGCGCGCGCGCACTGCTATTAAGCTCCCTGCTCTAAGAGGATCATTTATTTATAATAGGCTGGCGTCTGACGGCAGTAGCGCAAAAATTGCAGCAGCGCGAAAACAAGGCAAAGGTAAAAGCCGCGCGCCGCCATCAAACCCAAAGGGATTTACAAGTTATCCAAATATTTCCCGCGAGGTGCAGAGCCGCGCGATGAACCCGCTACTCTCGACGCTTTTGAATTTAATCCCTTGGACTTGCGAGCAGTTCACCACCCGATGGTGTATTTCCCGGGCTTTGGCAGGCCCGTCTTTATTATCTCTCCCCCCTCGTTGAGCGCGCAGGAGCAAGTTCGCTTTGGCCTGTCGCCTCGATTGTGTTTACGAATGTCGGTTTTTGAGGCTTTGGGAAAAATGGTGTTTGCGAGTTTGCTGAGGTGCGGGGATGATTTTATATGTTTTCTTTGGTGTAAAATTTTATTTTTTATACTTACAATGAAAAATAAGAGATAAATGTACAGAATGTAGACTAGATAAACTATAAGAGGAAGCCACAATCTTTTTAAACATTAACGGGAATAAATCAATCGAGCTGTGCATTTCCTATAATTCTTTCGTGAACAATAGCAAATGAACGTTCTAAAAATTCGCGCAAACGAGAGAAAAATATAATTAAATAGTATTGATTCTGCAGCATAAAACATGAACACTGTAAATTTAAAGAATGGAATTTAACTTTTCACGTTAGTTGAAAAACCGAACAGATCCATCCTCAAAAAACCACACATCACAATCCCACAACATCAAAACCCCAAAAAGCACCAAACGCAATCCAAACCATCATAGAAAATTCAAGCAAACACGAGTCGCGGCCCATTGCGCACACCCCCGCACTCTCCTCTTTATGCACAGCCCAGCAGGGGCGCTTGCTGCATAATGGCCGAGAGACCCAACTTTGCAACAGCACTGCGGGCTTATACGCAACGCACAGAAAGCGGCTATATCCAGCCGGCGGGCATATAATATTCGCGCGGAGCGAGAGCTTCAGTGACGCGCGAGGCTCTCGCGGATTACTCGACGCGAGCGCGGGTAGGGGATCAAACGCGGGATTTTCGGAAAATTAGCGCCATGGCGCGTTACACGACGAGCCGCGGCCGGCGCAAATATCAGAATTACAGAGGCGTGGGCTGCGCGTCTCGTAACCTGCGGCTGTGTTCGTAATGATGATGCCGGGGTATTACAGCCGGATGAAAAAGAGGCTTTATCTGGCCCCGGCCGGGCTGGTTGTGAAGGGTGTTTGATTGATGGTTTATTGCGAATGGACGGCTGCTTTTGCCAATGGTAAATCTTTGGGGCTTGTTTTCCTGAAATTGATAAAAGCCGCGATAAACGTTTGACTATGTTATAACGTTGACGAGCACTCGCCGAGTCTGAATATATACTATCGCTGCTTCCATTATTTTAATTAAGCCAACCTCGTCCTTGCCAAAACCACCACGACTACACCTAAGACCGATCGCTAATTTTTCTATAGCCGCAAGCTAATCCGATATATATCCGCGACGCGAGCCGCCGCGTGACGCGCGTTTATTAAGTCGACCACGAAGCCGGATTGCGGCGGCCCAGCCACTATACCCGGGGATTATAAAATAAGCGTCGCACGCAGCGAAGAGATTTAGCCGTGCGCAAATCACGCGCGCATTAGCGGCCCCGGAAATGAGGCTGGCCAAAAGAGCGCAATCGATTTATGAAATCGGCCGCTGATGAATAATTATCATCGCGGCCCGTTACCGTCCGCGCCCGGAAAAGTCCCCGGATCGTTATTAAATGATGGCCCTGGCGCGCTTCGCGAAATGGCACCTGGATTTGCGGGCCTCGAGGGGAGGCGACGAGCAGTTTTTGGAAGGGGTATGGGTTCTACTGATCCCGCATGTTAATGCGCCGCTAAGTGGGCACTTTTGAATTTTGTAATCGTTGTGAATGGGACGTGACGCGCGCCGGGCGCGGCTTTGCACTTTGTAAATATGGCCTGGCTTCCAGCTGCTTTAGGCTCGTTTCGCGCTCGATGTGCTGGTGAAAAAGGGATGGCGGTTGGTGTGAGTTATTTAATGGTGTGTGAATGTTTCTTTTAGCTAGTTTGTTTGATAATGAAATTTGTATAGTTTTATATGTTTTAATGGATTAATAAGACTTTTTTCCGCAGTGTCTGTCGGTACGTTTAATCAAATCAATAATTAAATAACTTATATATAAAAATAAAATCAAAAAGCCTTATCCATTAACAGAACGGCGCTGCCGCAGGATAAAGGGGCGATTATTCAATTATATATTAATGCCGCTTGATTATATTTATTTATTTAAACGGCTATTAATTACTTTTGTCATTCATACGAAATTAAACGGCGAGGCGAGGAGAGACGACGTCGGCCTAATCTAGCTCGCGCGCACGACGAACCGTCCTCGCCAAAGCTCGTAGATTTTACGCTCCAGTTTCTTGTATGGCTTTTGTGGCCAGGCAGCCACCTGTCGTGAAATATAAATTCTGGATAGTGATTAAGCAAAATTTAAAGCGCGCTCGACGTATCAAGATGCAATGCGAGAAAGTTTTTACTGAGTTGTAAATTTGTTTCTTATCGGTTGTAGTCCAAATGAATTTTATTTCTTCGTTCATTAATAACCTGGATAAAAAGGAAGTTATGAATAAAAAATGTTCAGTTACTCATACTGTTGATTTTCACAGTAATTTTTTTTTTTTTTAACGGTATTTCATTATACAACGTTTAAGCACAAAGTTATTATATAACAAAACTCGTTAGAAGAAAATATTTCTTTTATCATAAATACAATACTTCATTAACCATCTCCACATCTCACAATTTAATAAAACCCCGATAAATTTCAATAGCTTTTAAAACGAAATCTCGCCTCCAGCCGCTGAAAAAACTCCGTTCTCAGCCAACAAAAGCTAATCTAATAATCAGCAGCTTCTTAAACTCCCCTTTGATAAAACTAAATAAAAAACACGCAGCGCAAAACTTGCCGTAATAGATCGTCTTTTCAGGCCTCATAATGCAAAGTTTTCGCAAGTATACAGCGGCCCTGTCTTCTCCGTGTATATACAATCATAATTTGCGTAGCAGGGCCGGATAGCCCCGGCGGCTGCTGCTCTCTGGCTCTCCCTTGTAGTCCTCGCGGTAACTAACTTACCGGAAACTTGGCAAATCAAAGCAAATACGCGGGAGATGCCCGCGGGGGATGACCACGCTGCTCTCCACGTCGCTCGGCGGAAACTCGTATTTCCCACTGAATAGACGCGCGGCGGACACTGCAGGCCCTGCCCCGAGTGCCAACTTGCAGTTTAGCCGACTGTTTTGCTAAGCGGATTGCTGTAATTATACGTGGGCGTGTGAATTATTTTTTGGCGATTTGAGACTGGAATGTTTGTTGTTGGTTTTTCGGAAATGTTTACTTTGAAAGTTTAAAATTGTTTTTTGCTGGGTTAGTAAATAATTATAGTATACAGTAAGTTTTTAAATTTTATAAAATAAAAATTTTTGTGATTATAAATTGATATAATTATTTGCACAGTTTTGAAATGAGCATTTTTTGAGTTCGATAAATCAACTACAATGACAATTAAACGTTAAGTCAGTGTAAAAAAAAATAGTAAAATTTACAGTCACACCTGATTTTTATAAAAGGCAGAACCGTTAATCATGATAAAAATCAAAGCTTATTCAATTTCATTCCTCCGCGTAACCGCCTCTGAATTATGATTTCCATACATTTGCACACGAATAAAATATTACTGCCCTCCTCAAGCTGCTTAAGAGCAAGCTCACCTTACTATAATTACCGAGCCGCATTAAAACTACACCCCCATAACAAATGCCTCTGCCCCGGCGCTCGCTTTATAATTCCCGCAATCCACCTCCTCCATCCATATTCCCTGCTCTCTCTCTCTCTCCAACCACAATCCACCTCATCAAAATAAAAAGAAAAAAACGCGCTCGCACAGATAAAGAAACGCGTCCCCGGTGAAAAAAAAGGCTCTTTTTTCCAGGCTCCCTCGCGATCGCGCACGTCACGGCGCATAAACGCGACGACAAACGAAGCGAAAACTCGTCGGCGCGCGCTCTCCTCGCGTATGTCCAGGGCTGCGTGACACGTCGTAAACCCGCCGAGGGGATTGCATGGCGGCGTTCCTTCTTTTTCTTTTTTTTTATCGCGGCGCGCGCGTTTAATACTCTCGGAATGTAGGTTCCTCGTAATCAAATGTAAGGAGGCTTTTGTACGTCGAAAGGCGAAATCGCGGGGCTGCGAGAGTGACTGGGTACGGGTGAAAGCGCCTCGCTCGCCTCGGGCGATGAGTTCGCGCGTTTTTGTTCGGCCGAATGGAAAAAGCTTTCCGATTGCCGGCGCTTGCCAGCGCATTGCGGACGGGGTAGGCTTTTTCTTAAGTAGTACGAATCGAGATAAGTCGGCCGGCTCGCAATTTTCGTATTTAATTTCCTCTCTCAACGATCTATCCTGCGATCTGCGAAATTGCCGTGCCAGCGAAAACCATCATTTTGTATCGATTGCAATCTTAACCGCCGGACTTCCCACCAGGAGAATTCAGCCCCCCCTCATCCTTTGTTGTAGCAGCTAGCCACTGCACATATAATTTCTCGGAAGCGCAAGCAGCGAGGGCTGTCTTTGGCCTTTTCTCACTTGGCCAGATAGCCCAGGGCTTGCGGAGCGCCGGGAGGAGTCCATACTTAAGTAACGGCCGAGCCGCATGCGAGAGAGAGCTGGGACAATCGATAGATCGGCCCCGGAGATTTTACGCCCCTAAGGCTGACGCGTTTCGCTGCTGCACCACTTGCCGGCGCGCGAAAAGAGAGGGGTATAGTTTCCTGCCTGTCGACGCTTGCGGAACATTTACATTTACATTTTAATGATTGTTGCTTTTTGCGAGAGTTAAGGGCTGTGTGTAAAAGTGTAAGTAGCGCGGAAGTTGTTTTTTGTTCGGATTATTAAATTGTTTACGTTAGTGATGATTTTTTTTTTGTTTGGTGCGTCAACGTATATTTTGAGATTTATTGGAAGATATTATTAGATATTTTTCTGGATTTAAAAAAAATATAAGCTGAAAATGAGTTTCAGTGATGGATTCAGTGTAAATACAAAGCCACTATCTTTTGCCAACCTTGTTGAAAATTGAAAAATCGTTTAATCCTTGAAAGCTTCATTACCATACAAATGAAACACCCCGCGCCTATAAAAATTAACCGACAACCCATGGTTAAAGCTCAAAATAATCACTCCGCGCGTTTCGCTCATTCAATAAACCACCTTTCACGCTGATTTACGACCCGCTTCTTTCTCGGAATCTAATAACCCTTGAGAAAAAACGCTCGTCCAGCGGTAACAACAACCCAGCAGAAAAAAAAACAACGCGAAATCGTAAACGTCAAGACGAGAACGGCGATAAATGTACATTCGCCGCGAACGTAAACTCCGCCTGCAACTACATAAAACGAGTTGCATTAACCACAACCTCCTCGGAAAAATTAAATCCGTTTGACGAAAGTATATATGCGTGAGTGACAAAAACGAAACGAAAAAAAATACAAGCCGCCGCTGGAATAATACGACGAGGCGCTCCCGGGGATTGCTAAAATCGAAATGCAACAATCGCAAAGTTTGCACAGTGGGAAATTTTCGCGCACACGCGAGTACCGCGCGCGCGTGCCTCCTCGGGAGTCTAACTTTAATTGAATTTAAATTGAATTTAAAATATTAATATTGCCCGCTTGCGAGAGCGTATCACTCAGAGAGGGTAGGGCATTACGTCTGCCTGGCGGGGAAGAGAGCAGCCTGCCACTCTATCATGCCCCATCGCCTCCGGCTTTTACAGTTCTCCCCCTCTTTTTCTTTCTGGCTGCGAGCTTCGAGGAATAAACTTGCCACTTGCCCGAGGAGCGCGTTTTGATTTTCATATTTGACGATGTCGCGCACGCACGGTTTAATATTTCGAATGAAATTCTTCTTTCTGATGAGTTAATTAAGTTAAAGGGTTTTGGTTTTATGTAATGTTATTTTAGATTATTTTAGTATGATATTTCATCAGCGTTGCTGGTGTTCGGCGGAATATTCATTTCGAAATTTCATTTTTCTTTCAGTTTAATTGAAATCTTTTAATACGCGATAGACTTTTCGCGAACTAGCTGTTTAAAAAGTTCCATTAAAATAGTGATTTTAGCCGGGATTTTAAAATACGCAGCCGAACTAAATTAACTTATAATATTAAAAATTTTACTGTACTCTGCTTAATAATATTTTAAACTCTGAATAAAAGCCCCCGAAAGAATTCAATTTTTAATTATATGCAAAAAAGTTCAAACGCCGCCGCCGGGCAAAGAGTCGCAGAAAAATGAAATGTTTTCTCTTTACGCGTAACTTTCCTCTGAAATTAAGCAAGCGTACAGAGCCCTGATTATTTCTTCTCGTAATTGTATCCGCCCGGCCGCTCTTCTTTTTACGTATCCATCTCTCTCTTATATCTCTTTCGCGCAGGCAAACGAGAGAGACAGAAAAAGAGTGGGGATAGAAGCGTGGGAGAGAGAGGGCGAGAACAAACCCCCTCGCTAAATTACCGCACGGCCACCATCACGCAAGCGAATTCAGCCGGGCGCGCCTGGTTCCTTTCGAGCGGACGCTTCTCGTTTGAGCGCGCAGTAAATTAATTAATTAACTAATTAATTAAAATCGAGCGCTCTAAACACTTGTTATCCATGACCGACTTTGGCCTCTCTCTCGCACAACCCCCCCCCCTCTCGTCAGAGGTATTTAAGCT
>UELX01001988.1:0-35917 GCA_900480035.1 Eupelmus urozonus
TCTTTAATTAAAATTGAGGAGAAAAAAATTTATTTCTTTATTTAAATTTAATTATTTTTTCAGGTTTAAACTCAGTCTTGAGCCCTTAATTTATATTCTTGTAAAGCGATTTATCTTTAAATTTCTTTTAAAGTTTCACTACCACAAAAATGCGTATGCACATGTTAATGCCGCGTGAAAAATTTTCTTCTGTCTTTATGCAAAATAAGGAATTGCAAATTTTTCATGGAATACTCTACATTTTCTTGCAGTTAAATAAAATAATTTAAAATTTAGGGTGCAAGCCCAGCTGGAGGATGTTTACTCGCACTATGCTGCGAGTACAGAGTGATGGTGAAAGGTGATCATACTATTGGTCTCAATGAAACAAAATTAGGTATTGTTGCCCCTAAATGGTTTCAAGATCCTATGATAGCTACGATCGGTTACCGACAGGCAGAGTTAGCTCTACTCCGGTATGCGCTGTTTTAGTTAATTGTATTTTTAAATCAAAAGAATGAATAGACTTTTGTATCAATATAGTATTTATTTAATATCAATTATTTTTAATTTGCGATTGCAGAGGTACTCTCTTCAAACCAGATGAGGCTTTAAAAATTGGATTGGTAGATGAATTAGCTAACGACAAAAACGACGCTATTTCCAAATGTGAAGCCTATATAACTAGTTATGCAAAAATCCCTAGTAAGTATTAAATTTTTAAAAGTCAGAAAATTTTGCATATATTCTTTATTTATAAATCATTTGGAAAAATAATTATTTTTAGGTGAAGCGAGAGAAGCGACAAAACTAAGCTTACGAAAAGAAACAATCGGTTGGTTGGAAGGGAATCGGGAATGGGATACATCCTTGTTCTTAAACTATGTGCAGCTACCTCAAGTTCAAGAAGGCCTTGATCGCTATGTGCAGTCTTTGAAGAAAAAGGCTAAATAGACAACACAGTACAAAAATCAAAACTTTTTCTTATTTTTATACGAATCTATAGGCGTACTGAATAAAAGTACGAGTTGAAATACTATGTTGTAAAACTCACATTTCCACTAAATGATATTGGACAGTATATAATTTTATCCCTATTAGAAATATGTATATTTTATATCACTTGTTAAGAAAATATAAAATTTCGCATATAAAACTATAAAGTTTAGTTTAATCATCTTCAGATTCTTCATCTGTTCCTTCAGCGTCAACAGCAGGTGCTTCATTTGCTGTTGCATCCTTTTCATCCTCAACTTCATCCATTTGTGCCTGTTGACCAAGTAACATTGCCACAGTAGCATTTTTTCGATGGAATTCAATAAAATGAGTTATTTCTAGAACTCGATTTCTGCTTCTTTCCGTCTCGTCTCTATAACAATTTATTTACATAATTAGTCGAAATTTATTGAATTTGATAAAATTTTTAAATTTACTTAATATAACGAACAAGAGACCCAAATTTAAAAAATAAAAAGTTGTGCAGTGATCAAATGTATTTTGTATCTTAAAAGCCTAAGATCACGTCGCAGTGTCTGGAAGATCTAAAAAGTAACCGTAATTTCTCCGCTCAATAAGCAAGGAAAAGAATACTATATTTCTATTCGAATACTGCACTTTATACCAACATCAAGACCCACTTTTAAAATTATTTTAAACATATGTATGGTAGAGTAACTTATGTCCCTTGTACAATATGCAAATAAAAACTATTATCAATTGTAATACTGAGAAAATGTTTTTTACAATTTAAGTAAAGAATAAATAAAATAAATCTAATAATTGAAAATAAAATTAATAAAACTTACTGTACTAAATTTTGAAGAAAATTTTCCATCCATGTTGTTAATCTTGTGGTCATTCGATCTTGGCGATCGTCTATCATCTAAAATTGAAGTTATAAATTTATTAATAATTATAAAAATATTTAGATTAAAATATGACAAAATAAAGTACCTGCAAGTGTAGAAAATGCGTAGTAGCTAAAGCATTATTTAAAGCGTCTTTGTCTTCCACAAGATTTTGTAAGTAAGGAGTTTTTTCGTCTTCCTCATCAAGGGTGTTCAGAAATGTAATTGCCATGGGCATGAGATTTTCACTGTATTCAGTTTCAAGAGCACGTAATTGGGAGAAATATTCCTGAGCGCCTTCCAAAAATGCACTAACCATGTCTTTAATATTTAACTCAAACATTTCACTCATTTCCTACAAGAATTCAAGTTTTCACAGGCAATTAAAATATTACCAAGAAATATATAAAATTATTCGCCATTAATAATAATAAAAATAATATTTTTCATATTTTTTAAAGACTACACCCATATATAATTACTTCGATTTGTTCGTGAAGAATCGTCTCCTCGCGCATCAGCTTCGTCCAGACGCTGGAAGCGTACTCGTTAAACTCTCGCGACAGTTCGAAGGCGAGCTTATCTATCTCGTCGATCGCGTCGTCGTCGAGGTCTACATCATCCGCTGCGAGCGCGGCCTCTCGCAGCAGCTGTGTCACTCTTACCTTGATCTCCAACCTCTTGCCTTTGACACTGTCCATTATCCTATGGAGAAATAAAAATTTAACTTATTGGCAGGTAAAAAATTCTAAACAACAAAGTCTAACTAGTTACTTACTTACGCGCCCGGTTTGTAGCTTTTGTTAGTAAATCTTCGATGACGCTGTTGAGAGCTTTTATCTCTTCGCGTCTCCTGATCTCCTCCTTTAAACCGAGCTCGTATATTTCATGGCACACATCCGAAAAATTTTTTTTATATAGTTCGAAAGCTTCTATGCTCTCTGGAGTGATTTGCGATAATTCTCGACCATCTAAAAATTCATAAGTATTTTTTCAAAATCGTAATATCCTTCACATTTATGTCTTTATCTTTTATACAAAAACGTTTATACCTTCGTCTTTCTCAAACAACATATCGAACATACAATCGTCATTGAGGTACTCGACGTAGGAAACCGATAACTGTGCTGTTTTGTCTTCCGCATCTTTAACAGCTTGCACTTCTTTCAGCTTTTTCTCTTCTTCCTCCATTAGATTCGAAATTGCTCTGCTGCGTTGAATAATATAATCAATAAGTAAAATTTTATTATGTAAATACAAAAAATCGATTGGTCCAAAAAAATTTTCTTAAGCAGTACCAATGTTTTTCGTTAGCCTCGTCGCGCTCCTTCTCTGTAATCATTCTGTAACCGTAATAAATCAGCTGCGGCACGAAAGCTATCAACTGACTGACGTAGCCGTCCCGCTCCGCGCAAGAATTTCCTGCCATTTGCAAGCTGCGCAAGCTCTTGAGCTTGCGAAGGTACAGGATCTAAAAAGTCATTAAAAATTTTTATAAATATATATATTGAAATTAATCGTGATCGATGATTTCGTTTGTTACAATTACGTTAAATATCAAATAAACTTGTTACGTGACAACGTAAATAGTTACAAAAAGTAGGCGTTATAATTCTATTTGCGTCGTACGAAAATAACGACAAAAATAAAGATAAAAAAAGCATGAAAATATGTAGTTTAATCTTACATGATCCACATCGTTAATATTGTTCTTGCCAATACTAAAGACAGTGAGATTTTCCATGTGGTCGATTCCTTGTATAACTTCGATCTCATTGTCGTAGAGCGATAAAACGTGGATATTTTTGAGGGTTTCCAAGTTTTCTATCTTTGTGATGCGGTTGAAAGACAGATCCAGCTCGCACAAGTTCACCAGAGTTTCTATGTTCTCGATTTTTTCGATCGCATTGTTGTTGAGCTTCAGTTTCATCAAGTTCGTAAGCGGCCATAAACAATCTACTTTTAGAATATCTAAACAAAAAATTATGGAGTTTTGATAATTGTAGACTTTTCGTAAAAAAAAAAGTTTAAACTATTACAAAAAAAAAATTGTTTTAATTTTAATAATTTTTTTGAATGTTAATTAAAATTAAATTTCTTCCATTGCTTCAAAATTTTATAATCTATTCATTTAAATGTCAAATAAACAAAACGTAAACCAAAAAGTGCGCAACTTAGTCCAACTCTCGCCTGTAAAAAATACCACTACTAACGGCAAAATCTAAAATCACTACACTACCACCATCATCAATTCCTCAATCAAACCCTCCTAACCGCACCAACAAACCTCCTCCCCCCGACAAACCCACCAAACAACAAACAGAAAACAAAAACCGCTCAACACCGGCCCACTTGCCACTATCCTAGCAGCCGCTTACTCAGATACTCCAGTCGAATCTCCTCAACCTTGCTCAGATCGCTGATGACTCGCCTGCGTCGTCTCTTCGACTGCTGCTCGTTAGCCAGCCTCAGCAGCAGCTCCTTCGTCACGATGGTGTATTTCTTCGGCTCGTACGTCTGCTGCATTGCCTTTAAGTGATGCCAAGAAGACGAATACGTGGAAATCGGTGCGGATAATTGCGCGCATCGCGTGGCCGGTGTTTGGCCGTTGCCATGGAATGAGCCGCTCTCTGCTCCGAAATGAACGGTTACTTTTTTTCGAGGGGTGGAACGCTTTTTTCGAGGGTGAGTTTTGATGACGATGTTTTTATGCGGAGAATTGGTATTTTAGAAAGATTAGGTATTATAGTTATTTTGCGTAGTTTACTGTACAAAATAATGTTGTTTTTATAGGTCAACGCATGTTTTCTTCTTATTCATGTTATTATTTTATGCCAGCCTTAAAAAGCTATAAAAACAGACCTACTCATAATACGTATCTCTATAAATCAAACATTTAAAAAAAAAATAACTAATCGCTAAATTTCATATTTTACATAATCGAAGAGCGCACTGCAGTTACACGTTACACCGCGAGTGCCAAGAACCGGTCACCCTACGCTTATCCACCAATCCAACCTCCTAGATGACAGCATGACGAGCCAATACATCGTCCCGAAGTCAAACCAAGTACCTACTTACTCCGGAGCACAAACGAGCCTCGCCGCGCAATGCGCGATCTAATGCACACATACAAGCTTATAGACTCTTCACTCTTAGCGCAACGACGACTCATAGGAATCAGCTGTGTACCCAACACACACGAAGAGCGCGCGCGCAGGCGCATATACACTCGATCCTCCGCGCCTGGTGTAAGTCCGTGTATATACACCGCGAATCCTGGCGTACTACTATATATACACACGGACACAAAGAAGAGCGCGAACTAGAAATCGCGGAGAACGCGCAATAAAGGAGCAAGATATATATACACAAGCTAGAGCGCGCATGCAGGTATACGTGTATAAATATATACACACACACAGCCACGACGATATATACACGACGTCGTGTCGCGAGGAGAGAGCATCGACGCAGCGCGCAGTACATGCACGCACACAGGCGAGAGCGGATTTAACCGAGTGCGCTCGCTCTGCGTGTGTATATACGCCAAGAGGCGGAGGTGTCAAGTTGGATATAGGGTGGCACCGCGTTCTCCCCCGCGCGCGCGCTCGTACACACACGCACCTATAACGTTATAACGTCGTTGCGAATCGTCGCGATCTGTCGGCCTGTCTCTCTCGTCCGACTCTCTCTCTCTCGTTATCGCCGAGAGCCAGCCCTTATCAGAGCCGAAAAGCTGCGACGTGAGTTGGCCGTTGGGAGAGAGAGCTGACGAGTGGATGGATTACGAGTGCCTGAGGTTGTGTTCGTGAAGGTGTGCTGCAGCTGTGCGTTGTTTTTGTTGGAGTTTTATTGACCCAGGCCGAGGGCAGGTTTGCTGGAGTGCTGCTTTTCACGTGCCTATGCAGAGCAGACTGGCTTAGAGGGATCTACGAGAACAGCCAGCAGTCATGTCGTTCTTCGGAGTCAACGTTACCAATCCTTTTGCCTCGCAGGTTGGACAGAGGATAGGTGAGTTGGTTGATGGATGGTGCGGTAGTCCAAGAGTGGATGTTTATGTTTGCTTTGTGTTTTAGAACAAGCTACCGATGCTAATTTGCCCAGCGAGAATTGGGCATTGAATATGGAAATATGCGACATCATCAATGAAACTGAGGATGGCCCCAGAGATGCGATTAAGGCTATTAAAAAGAGGTTAAATCAGGCAGCTGGCAAGAACTATACCATTGTCATGTATACACTTACCGTAAGTTCTGGCCACTTGTTATTCAAAGCATGCACTCTGGGAGCAGAAGTATTGAAGCTTTTGATTCGAGCTACTTTTATTTATCTGCTCTGAAACATTGACATTGAAGCTATATATATCACGACCCCAATTTTTAAGTATTTTTGACAACTGATATCTTTTTTATTGTGTTTTAGGTCCTTGAAACCTGCGTCAAAAATTGTGGCAAACGTTTTCATGCATTGGCATGTTCTAGAGAATTTGTGCAGGAATTAGTGAAATTGATAGGACCAAAGAATGAGCCTCCAACAGCAGTACAGGAAAAAGTATTAAACTTGATACAGACTTGGGCAGACACATTCCGAAACCAGCCACATACGCAAGGAGTTGTACAAGTCTATCAAGAGCTCAAAACCAAAGGAATCGAGTTTCCCATGACTGACTTGGATGCAATGGCTCCTATCATTACTCCAGAAAGGGTAAGATGATTTATTTAAGTAGTAATAAAATATAATAACTTTAATAAAAATCATGTTAATAGTTCACAATTAAAATTCTTGAACAATGTACCGTCACTCCCCTTAACTTAGTTAAGAATAGCTTGCCAAGACATGATTCACTCAATGAGTCATCAATTTTTCTTTCATTTTAAGTTGTTTATAAACTGATGTCTTTTTATTCACCCATAAATAAACAAACATTTTATTTATAGTTATTAGGGATCTTAAAATAGAATTCTGAAAAATTTAGTTGCACGTTATTATCAACGAGTATTTGACTAACTCAATTTTAATCATGTTACACTTGTAAGTTTAACCACCGCATTCATAAGAATTGGAATCACTAAACTTATGCACCGTTACATCATTATTTCATAGCATGATGAAATATTCCATTTTCATAATAATTTATAATCTGCTTGTTCATTTTAAAAACTTTTCAATGTGCGAATAAACTTTTAAAGGTCATGTTATAATTGTCTCATAATTAATACAGTCTAATCTAATAGAGGACGTTACAGTACGCTAATTAAAAAGAATTATCAAGAACATAACAATACCATTATAAGTGCAGATAGACTTATTTTGTTACATGAATATATATGATTTGAACATATATTATAATAATTTTTGTTATATTATAATAAATTTTATTTATCTTCTGTTAAAATATATTTTTTATATATTTTTTATTATTTTGCTTTTATAGTATTTTGATAGTATACATGCTTAGGGTATTTGGATAAAAAAATTAATTTTGATTTAATTTTTATATTTTTTTTATTTTTCAAACTATTAAATAGAGCTTTTATATTAATTGAGGTTTCTTACTTGGAAAGATCCACATTAAAGATAATGTTTATATAACTGAATTATTCAATATGCAAAATTTTTCTCTATCACATAAGGCATTAGAATTCAAAACTCTAAAATGGTTCTTACTGATAAACATAAACAAGTACTTTATTTTAATTTGCTCTTAAATTTTAAAGTTTTATATATAATATATTTATAGTAGTCATTTTTTCAATTTGGTTTCTTGAAAAAGTAAATAGAAAAGATCAATTTTTTCTCAGAGGAAATTGTAAAGTAAGTGAGAGATAAATTTGTTATTTGAGCACGTTTTTCTCGAGATATTCCCAAAGGTAATACTTATTTTGCTTCAAATATAAAGATTCTGATTTATGACCTTTCTAATATAGCAAAGATAACAAGATTCTTTTCTACTAAGATTTTCATCTCCTCTTTAAAATAAATTTAAATTGTTACATAAAAAAGCCATGAACTATTCCTATTATTTAACTATAATTGAAAATAAAAATTGCGATTTTCATTTAATTTATTATTTTAATTATCATCTGCTTAAAATATTAAATTATTTTAAATCATTTTTATCTAAATTGATTGAGTATCGCAATTACATCTAACACTATCTTAAATAAAAAAGACAAAGTACACTTTAAAATTGTTTTTCAATAAAATTATATAGAATTTTCTACAGAATATACAGTCAATAAAGACGTACATTTATTTTTAAAGTTAAGCGGCACTTGAAGCTCTCTTTTTTCTAGCGCGAGTTCACTGCAGTATTGTTTCTAGTATTGCCTGCAGCCTACAGTCACGAAGTATTGTCTACAGTATTTACTCTTGCAACACGTTTTCGTAAGCCTGTTGTTAGAGAAACTGTCAATTACTCGGAACAGAATTGGCAATAATTCACTTTCGAAAGCTTAAAATTCCGTCGATTTTCAAGGAAATGAATTTTGAGCCTAGTCCAATGAATTACGAAAAATGACTAAGATTATTCATCTTTTATTCAAACAATTTCAAAATCGTTATCAAACAAAATTATCAAAATTGCTAATTTTTATAAATTCTACACTGCTTTAGACTAATATAACATTCAAGCAAAATATTCTAAATCACCCGCCCCGCTAAGAAATCAATGCCTCGCACATTCACCTCTTTCTCTTTCTCTTCTCAGAGCGTGCCAGACGGCGATCCATCTCAGGCAGGCGCCTCAGCTCTGGCCGGAGCCGCAGCGATCGTGCCAGCTGCAGCCTCGTCGACGGGCGCCACATCCAGGCAGGTGCGCCCCGAGGGTGCGTCAGCCGTGATCCAGCAACAGCCCCAGGCATGCCGTGGCCCAGCTACGGCCATCCAGCCGATCCAGCTCAACGAGCAGCAGATGGCCAAGCTGCGCAGCGAGCTGGACGTCGTTCACGGCAACATGCGGGTACTGTCGGAGATGCTGGCAGCGCACTCAGCGGGCCTGCAGGATAAGAGTTCCGACAGGGCGATCGCCGAGGATATGGAGCTGTTGGCGGTTAGTTCGTTGAGGATTTTCGGTGTCGGAGTTAAGGATTAGAGAGGGTGGTTTTTGTGAGGGAGGGATGAGTGTGAATGCCTGGTTTGTAGTGAAGGAATTTTGTGTTGATAAAGAATGCTTGGTTTAGTTTGTTTTTTGATTAAAAAAATCTCCGGTGATACCCTGTGCAGCTGTCATGTAGAAAGACGATCCTTTAAGTAACATAGAGAATGGATATAGTATAAGATTTCAAGATGTAACTTATACACCATTAGACAAAGCTGGAGATACTGCGGGGTATTCAAGTGTTGACTTATATTTATTCACATCTAAAGAACAGCAGACTCGCAAAAATGAGTTGCATTCAAAATTTAATTTTGCCTTAAAAAATCGGATACTATTAAATTAAACAAAAACTTTTGTTATCTAAATTAAAAAAAAAAATTAATTAATGTTATTTGAAGATTAGAAGTTGCTTGATTAGTTTAGGCTTTATGTTGTCGAAATAATTGAAAAATACATAAAAGAAATTTGATAATAAAAGACATTCTTTTACTTAGGTAAATCCTTGAAAAGAATCTGTTGATTGTTCTTGTGATAGTTTTTATGCCTTTCAGGTGAACAATGAAAAGCCTTCTTTTATTCTTTTACGCAGCTTTGTTTTACGTCTCATTTTTCTTTTACCTATAAACACGCACAATTTCAAACGCTGTAGAAGTTTTTACAATTATCTAAATTACGTATACTTGTATTTATAATAATCAGATACTGAGAATCCGAAATAAAATTGTAATAACTACGTCACCAAGTCACAAGCGCTGTACTTAAAAAAAAATAATTAAGATAAATATCATTAAATTCACAATGTGATTCCTTATCAAAATTGCGAGGAATTATAAATTTAAATTATACACGATTTAATATTTGATTTTGCACGTTATTTATGACTCCAAAAATAAGAACGCATTAATCAAAAATAAATATTATGATTATAAATAATTTAAACATGCATTTATTATAAATTATTTTCATGAACATTCAGTCGTTATAATTTATCATTAACTTTTCAGGAACTGCATAACACTTGTAAGGCGATGCAGGAGCGTATCGTCGATCTGATCGGCAAGCTGGCCCATGACGAGCTGACGGCTGAGCTGCTCCAGATCAACGACGAAATGAATAATCTGTTCCTGCGCTATACGCGCTTTACCAAAAACAAGCAGGTGCCGGCCAGTGCTCTGGTAGCACAGGCAATCGGCGCCACCGGCGGTGCTGCCGCAGCCAGCTCCGCCGCTGCTAAAAAGAAGCTCGAGGCCGGCGACTCGCTTATCGATTTGTCGGACGATGAGACTGAGGCAGCCGGTGCCGTAGCTCTTCCTATTAACTCGCTTGAGAAACGTATGGGCGATATGGGTGTGTTTAGATCAATTTTTTAAATCTTAAATTCAAAAATTATAAATTTTTTTTTTGTAAATTTCATGTATACAATTTACATGAACATACAGTACAATATAACTTACAATACTTTACAATTTTGTAAAGTTGATTAATGGGTTCAAATAACTAAAGTTTTTGTTTTTTATATAGTTATTAAAATACATTTTAATCAAGCAAAAGTTAATTATCGTAATCCTAAAGTGTTAATTTATGCAATGAAATTTCTATACAGGTCTTGTTGGGGATAGCAAAGGAGATGGAAGCTCAAGACGAAAAGACGGCGAGAAGGATGAGTTCGATGCTTTTGCTCAGTCTCGAACTGCAAGCTTTGATGCTGCTAAAAACAGGTAAATAAATTAAAATTTGAATTTTCTCGCCAAATTCAAATATACTATAAAAACGTCAATTTTAAAATTGCAGACACGATCTGCGCGGTAGCGATGAGGAAGCAGATTCTAGTTCTTCTCGTACGAAAAATATGGTATGTTGAGATATGAATATCTTATGTATTTTATATTTAATTTCATAAGTTTTGAAAATATCTTCTATATTAAAAAAAGAAACTAATCTAGAAATAAAATATAATCTATCATTCTTTTTTCAGGCACAGACGGACAAGACGGTGACGTCTTCAGAGTTTGAGCGCTTCCTGGCGGAGCGCACAGCCGCAGCTGCAACTGAAGTATCCGGTGGTAGCAGTCAAACAGCTGGCGCTGCAGCTGCATCGTCGGGTCCAACAATTCAGCGCCAGATTGACAAGGACCAGGAGGATAAATCACTCTTTGCCCTCTAAACTTGTTATCTTCGCGCTCTTCTCTCTTTCGTATCACCTAGCTTCGAAGAAAATTTATGCTTTGCGTATAAAACACTGATTGTTTTTTAAGAGGGGATCATTACTTAAGCGCTATGGCATGTACAATTGGTTAGCTTAGTTTCGAACGTGGCTAAGTTTCAAATATATTGAGTGAGATAGTCTTTAGAGTTATGTTTTACAATGTCAAATATTTGTTTTAGTTAAGATCGAAGTTGCTTGATAAGAAACAGTATAACTGCAGAGTTTTGTTTATTTATTGAGCAAGAACAATCTTAACTTGAAGTATATTTATAAATAATATATAAGAATGATAGATAGTCATAATGAGTAGTTTATTCGGGTTATACTATATTTTATATTAAAGAACATTTTTAAAAAAGCACTTTCGTATTATTTAGAATAAGCCGCTATTGAAACTTAGATACCCAATTATCTTCTTATCATAAAATTCTTATTGCGATTATAATTATTATTCTGAAGTACGCATAAAACGAGTCTGACTATATTGCGATGATTTTAGGTGGAAAAGAGAAAGAGATGTTAGTTACGATGACTGTACGTATTTGTGCATGAATTTCGTCCGTTCTGTAAAAAAGAAAGAGTCAAGCATTATAGTGTTACATTCGAGAGCTTATGCGTATAATTTTCAAAAATATTGTACACGAAATCAACAAAAATGAACTTTTTATGTCAAGAATCATGTAGTCATATGTAAATAAATATTATACATTGTATGACTACATAGAAACAACTTGTAAAAGATCATGTATAATTAATCAGTTTTTATTTAAACTGAATGCAAGTTCTGCAAAGTTTACCGAAATCATAGTATTATTTTAATTCAGCCATTAAGTTAGAGTTACCGAATTATTAATTAACCTTATAGAATGTGTCATTACGCTCTTATTATTAATATTTAATTCGGTATAAGCTAACGCTTATCTTTGTTCATGTATAAATGTAACAATGTGCAAATATTATCATGTGGAGAGAATTATACGAACAACGATGTTTAATTGTATGCGATGTTTTTCTCAAATTCATATTCTATATAGCATTTTATGTACACAATGCTTTAAAAACTTAAAATTGAATGTAACTAATTCTTTAAATTTTCCTACGACTAAAATTTTGGAATTTTAAACTATTTAAAATCGTTTTAAGTAGATATATTCGTAATCTTTTATAACAGTAAAGTTACAGAATTTTTTAAATATTGCGATACATGAAAAACTTGGAATCAAAATAAAGTTAATCAACAAAACTAAACGTTGAAATGTATATGTATATGCATATATAAATACATATATTGAAACATTTCAAAATGTTTTAATAGTATCGCAAATAACTTTTTCTTGATTCTAAAGTTTTTCTATGTTGATCCAAATTAGTAACTTTGATTTTAATGATGCAAAGGTAAGCGTGTGCGTGTAACTTTTCTGCGTATGAATCTATCTGTATCGTAACAAAAGAGAAGATATATAATTAATTTTTTTTCATTGACTGCAGACAGCTTTTTCCTAATAGAAGTAACGAGCTTTATTTTAGTAACGAATTTTTTATATTACTATTTTTTTTCTTTTGAATTGATTATATAGATCATGTACAGTAATTTGATACATAGCTTGTATCACTGTAGTCGCATTTCATTAGCATTTTTAATTATTAGATTGCCGTTTACCTCAAATATTTTTGATGGTACGTTGTTATTATCATTATTATTATTACATTAAAATTATTTTATTTGTTAAATATATATGTATATTAAGAATAGAAAAAAAAAGTATAAAGAGAAAAAATTGTAAAGGTCGGAGCGAACAGCGAGAGATAAATCATTTTTAGTTACGTGGTTAATGTTAAATGAAGGAATTCAATGCAATGGCAATTTGTATAATTTTTAAATCGATCAATTATTAAAACGAAGTACTTATAACTTGATTTCTACAAAACACATTTGTTATTTAATAATGTATTAAAAATTTTAATATTACATGAATAATTAATTTTGTAATATCCTTAAGATAAAAACATTTACATTATGTCACAGAATCATTTGTGTAGCTGTATACTGCGAATTTCTGAAAGTATGTCTGTTCGCAAACATTGTAAGTCAAATTCACAAGTCGTGACTTTAAAAAATAATAAAACTATGCAAAACACACAACGTTGATACGCGTGAAAAGATAGTATGGTACGTACATTTGTAAGTGTACATGTGTAAGAAAAAACTTTTTTCTTTCTTTAAGAAAGAAAATAAGACCGAAAAAAAGAACTCTAAATGATGTGTGTAAAGTGGCGAGACATATTATACCTAATATACCTTATGGTATTTTTTGAAATAAAAAAAAAAGAGAATAAACATTCGAGTGCGCCTGATGATGATCCTTAAAACGTATGCACTTGCACACTCGCAAGTTTTTCGTATAATACTTACAGGGAAAAAACCTTCTTTTTCGTATAAACTGGAAATGATGAGAAAAGAAAAATAAAATTATTGTTGATGTTTTAAATCACATTAATTCCTTGCAACATCTTTAGAATTTATGCATTGATATAGTTATTTTTTAACTTAAAGAATTTAAAAGATTTAATTGCTTTTAGTGTAAGAATATTTAAGGATTATTTTTTACTTTTTTTCAAAAACAAAATGTTTATTGAAGACGTCAAGATTTGATGTTTATATTTAATATTTTAAAGAGAGTTCAAATAGTAACCAAATCATTTTAATTGTATATTACGTACATTGAAAGAAAAAATAAAGAACGTTTTAAATCGCAAATAAATTGTCGACGACGCAAAGCTGACGACATGCGAGGAGTTTTTCTTTATTTCTTCTGGTGGTGCGTATATGATTATTTTTCAGCATTCCTCAGCGGATTAAGCAAAAAGTTTATTTTTATCTTAAGAGATTTATGCATGACATTAAAACCATCATTTTTAATCAAGAGACATTTATTGTATTTCATTATTGTACACATCTGTTTTATCTTTACATTTATGTATATATATTTATATATATACATATAGAAGTGGGTGGTTGTATGTATTCATGTATGTATGCTGTATATTATGTATTAATTAAATGTATATTATATACATTTTTTTCTCTACCTATTAAAAAGATAATAGGATAAATCAAAACAGATTTGTCAACAAGACAATTAGAATGCATATTGTCATTATTTTGGATTTTTTGTGACTAGCTATTACAACGGAAAGATCATATAGCTATAAATATCTTGTCAATGGAGCGTAAAAAATTTATTTTTATAAATTGTCCTGCTTTTAAAAATGCGCATACATACGTTCAAGCATTCTACCGGGTTGCTTTTCATCGTTATTCTTTTATAAGTGTTTGCTTTGAAATTTCAAGTAAAATTGAAATACATCACTATTAACTTTAACAAAATTCTCATACAATAGTACCACAAATCACAATTCGCCTGTTGTTCTTATAAACACTAGCATAAATTCTAATATATTTGGCGCTCAACGCACTAAATCATTTGATTCAATATCAATTCTGTTCATTATTTTACAAAATGAACTACAAATCATAAATATGTATGTACAATGTCTGTACTTTATGTGAAAACTATACAAGAGAATGCAGCTTTTAATTCACCGATTTACTTATTAAATTGATAATAAGTTTGTAGTCTCAGAAAATTCTGAGCTTAGTTTTAACTATTATATTTTGGAAAGAAATTAAGAATTTCTTTTATTTTTTAATTGTACTATGTCACTTTAATTAATGCAAAACAATCGTTTTATTTAATTTCTTTTCCTCAAAATATGAACACTTTAATTACTTAGATACTTTTTAAAAAATTTTTTGTAACAAATTGACAGTGAGTTATAAAATTTTTTCTTTATTAGTAGAAATTGTAACAGTATGATGCCGGTTTTGTCTTGCAATAATTTTTTTTTCATAACTATTTTAAATAAACTACTTACATTTGCGTATAATTTTATATGCACGAATATAAATATTATAGAATATACGTGTATATAAAAATGAACGCTCTTATATGTATATAATACATATAAACACATGTACTATTTACACAGAATAAGCGCATATGCACTATAAAAGAACAAATTTACTTATCTTGAATAAATATTTTTCGAATAGTGTGCTTCTAATGCTTATTCTGACAAATTTATTGAAATACAAATTTATTGCCTCCTATTCGAAAAAGTACTCAAGTAATTTTTGTTCTCACTGTTCTCGTGAATCGGTTAATTAAAAAAGTTTAAATGGAATGATACTCTGGTAATATACTATGGATATGAATCTGAAATAAATTCTCCTTATTGTATTGTCGATGAGATAAAAGAAAAAAATTCGGTGTATACACTGTTGTATATACGTGATCCCAGAGTAACAATTCACCACCTTACATAACTCTTGTACTCCTCGTGGATGCTGACCCTCTTGATAGTCTCGTAGCCCAGGATTATAGAGAAACTGAAGCACGCCGATTGCACAAGCCGGGCAGACAGGCCCTTCGTAAACATGCGCAGGCCCTCCTCGAGCCATAGTACCTTGAATGCATTGCACATGCTGTCCAGTCTTTGTACTTGCAACCTGGCTCGCACTACATCCAGCGGATTTGTGATTATCGTCGTTGTGAAACCGCCCAAGGTAGCGGCTATCGACTGTATCAGCAAGTGCGAAACCCAGTCAGGAAGTCTTCTTATTAGTTCATCTGAAATTAAGCAATTTTGTTTTATAGATTACTTGTAAATGTATACTCTAAATAACAACTTTCTAAATTAAAAAAAATATATGATATAAAATATCACATAAATTATATTAAATTAAAAATAAAAAAAAAATTTAATTAAATTAAAATTACAAATTGTATTAACATACAGGGATAAGATTTTTTATTTATTCAGTTTTACTTTTATTTTGAGAGTAAGCTAAAAGAATTAAGGACACACTGACAACAGATAATACTTATAGTTACAAATGGACTTTGACCTACTAGTTATATAATTTAAATGCTAATGGAGAATAATTTAATATCGGTAATATTTGAAAGTAAATACCTTGGTAAGTAGTATAAAGTCCCCACCACAATGCACTGTTGGGAACATAGGCACAGAGAGATGCAACATAGCCTCGATAAAATCCTCGAAAGCCATCTCTTTGGTAAATTAATCGTACAATTTCTGAAGAAATTTGCGCTCTGGATTTCCCAGGTTCAAGAGTTAGTCCTAATGGATTCATACCCATCTGTCAAAAAATAGAATGAAAGTTCTGCAAAAAAAACAGCATTTATATTTCATTCATTCACTTACCTTATCAACAGCTAACTTTCCATGTTTAAAACTAACACCAAGCACCATTAAGTGTTGACTTAGCACATCAAACGGAACTACAATAGTCTGACCCACCATGCTGGCTGCACCTCCCCCAATAAGAGCTTTTATTCGAGAGTCAAGTTGTGCAGTCATTGCATCTTGATTCAGTATGTGTCTTACACCTTCGTAAGTCGAAACATAAAACACTCCTGATACTATCTGAATTGAACTGATCCAAAATCCACGATATAAGCCAGCAAAACCCTCCAGCTTGTAAATTTTTCGATAAGCATCTATCATGCCTAAAATAATAGAATTATTGATAAGCACCAAAGATAATTCTCGCAAGTCGCACTCATAAAATTAATAACTGAACATACCTGTATACATATGGCTTCTCCTCTGGATTTGGAGGCGAGTCTTGATGACTGTAAGTGGATAGAGGCAGCATCTTACAGAGAAAGAAGACAGCATACTCAAGGGAAAAAATTTCGTTTTGTCCATCATATCCCACTCGATGGTGCGGATAAACGGCGTACCCTCCACTGTGGTCATGGTGAAATTTTGGATGAGGCGGCGCAACTGTAGTTTCCAAATTGAAATTGATCCTTCTCAACGGCGAATTGTAATACTGATGTTGTACACCACTATACATCTCCCTGGATTTTTTTGGGCATTCCTACCCCAAGTGATTCTGAAAGTATTTCTCAACATCATCAAACTGTCACTGTGTTTCATCATACAATGTATCCGCACTGTATCTCAAGCTCGACTTTTGGCAACAAAGCAATCAACTCTTAAGTACACATCAACGTCACAATAACAAACAGCCAAACCATCTTTATCTAATTACTCAATCAAACCCGAAAAAGCACCCATCAACCACAAACACACCATCAGCATCTCAGAATCACGCGTGTCACCAATCCACGCTCAGAGCGACTCTCGGCCACCAAACATTCAACGAACATGACGCAAGCCACCGAACGTCCAAAACACTTAATTGCGTTTAAAGGTTAAGTATATCGCGCGATCGTCCACACGTAAAATCAGCACTACTTATACTCACCCTCAGAATGTCAAGAGCATAATGACGACTCGAGGCCGAGGAAATTCGGGGAGATTCCTTATGCAGAAGGCGAGGCCCAAACGCGCGCGTCTGGCTGGCTAGTTTTCACCTGCACATTATTCTCCTGCCTCCACGATTTTCGCTAATCGCGCAGCACAACAGAAGTCAGCAGTGGCCAAAATGTCTTTCGGAGCTGCGGGCGAGTATATAGCCTGGCGGTAGCAGAAGTCATTGGATTCTTTCGGCAGGAGTATACTTATATAGATGTGTGTGGGGGACTGATAAATCCCCACGGGTTAAGGAGTCCCTGATAAAAGGGGCTCGGTGGGTAAGGTGGCGAGCGGGTTTGACGGCGGTCGGTATGGTTGGCGGCTGGATTAACTTTTTGGAGTATTTTGGATTTCGGTGGAGAACGTTTAGATATGTGTACTTAGTCTCGTTAACTCGTTGATTTATTTAATGAATGGGGTAATATAGTTTGCGAATGGTTTAGTGTAGGATTGTTTTATGATTGCATAGTACGTTGATTGTATTGTTCTATGTATCTACCGTTGAAAATGGCTGAGATTTAAAACGATCGAGAACGTCGGGGAAAGATAATTTCAGATTACAGATCGAAGCAGATTACATAATTGATGCTTGGAATCGGTGCACTTGCGCTTCGTAATCATACTTTCTAATACATTTATTTAATCATATTTATACAGCTGTAACAGCTACTTTCACTATAATAACGAATAAATAAGTTCCGAAGTTTATTTAAAAAACAATATCATTCATTCTTTCTTTATTCTAACATCAAAATCATCAAAATCAACAAGTTCCAATAAAAAAAATGCTATTATTAAGGTTTACGAGACGGACGTAAATCAAAAAAAAAAAATCGAGAACGTGAGAGCGGCCCTGAGATAATATACAGTATAGAAAAATAACGAGAACATAAAAACGTCCAGTCAGCGTTAGCGCAGTAAATTAAACGGAACCAACATGACCGCCTCGTCGCAATACACATACAAACTCCTCAGCGGGAAGCTGCAATTGATTATTACAAAAATAAAGCTCATTCATCAAAACACGCGTTCGATTAACAAATACATCAAAACACGTGTTGCCAAGAGTACAGTCCTCCGCAAATCGAACATTAAAAAAGCACACATCCAACAACCGTTACTCCAAAACTCTCTAACTCTCCCCGAGACTGTAAATCTCCAACTAACCCCTCAGAAAAAGTCTCTCAATTCGCAAGATAGCCGCAAGTAAGTACACACAGAACCCATTCAGACACATGCCGCATTAAATTACAAAAATAAATCCCACAGCGCGCGCCGCTTCTCTTCTGCTAGTCACATGTTGCACCCACACATGCCCAAAGCGCGCGCGCGAGCTCAGCACTCACACAAACACATGTGCTCCGCGTGTTTTTCTTCCTCTCGCTCTCTCCGCCGCTTAGTCGCGTCTGCTCACGTAATCCTCCATATATACATACATATAAGCACACACACTCTCCGTTTTCCCTCAGCGCTGGCGCGCGGACTATCGGCCGTCTTATCTTTCCCTTCGCCGAGAGAGCTGTACAACTCGCTAAAGTAACGTTATCATTTACAGGCCGTCTCGCTTATAATACACTTTCTCGCCGAGGAATTCTCTAAGCGCACGGCTGTACGGCGTTAGTGTATATATACCCGCGCGCGATCGTAACATCCGCGATCATCGGCCGTCGATATATATACAGATATTGCGTTAATTTCGGCAAGCGCGTGCGCGCCTCTGTACATGTGTGTGTGCTCGCGGCGCCTTACGTATAGAGCGGAGAAAGAGAGAGAGAGATAGGTAGCTAAGAGAGCAGCGTGCGAGAGTTCGCGGAGGGCAGTTTCCGCCGCAGTTGGGGGGTGCGTGCACGCAGCGAAGTGTATTAGCTAGGCAACATTGCAAGAGAGAGGAGAGTGAGCTGAAGAGAGGACGAAGAGTTGTTAGGATCATGTATACAGTGTCGAAGGGACCCAGCAAGATCGTCGCCAAGACTCGGCGAGGTGAGTGCTCTCTGGAGATCGCATATGTGCTTATCGGACGAGGGAGTCTCGCGAGGGAAGAAGCGTGGAGGAGCGAGGGGATACCGGGTTTGGATTTGGAGTGGGTTTTGTGATGAGGGAGTGGGTTGAGGGGATGGTGAAGGGTTGGGAGAGGAGGAGGGATTGGTTTTTGATTTGTTGCTGGGATGGTTGGGTTAGGAGATGTGGGAGAGTAGTTTTTTTTTATGGATTTGTTGCTCCGTGTGCGGCTTCTGTTATCTGGCTGTGTTTTCATTCTTGCTTTGTATCTTTTGTTGTTTTTGTTAATCGGAGCTGGAGGTTTTGTTAGAGTCTTTATGCTGTATATTTTGTGCTGTTTGTGATTAATTGTGGGGATCGGTTAAAGTTTGAGACACCGGGGATAGATGTAAATGGAAATGTTCTTGGAAGAATATGTTGAAGTGTATTACATAATTTTTATACTTTTTTGGCAGGTATCAATCAAAAACTCGACAGACTAGACAATCTTCGAGATTTATCCCGCAAGAGTGATCCCGAGGAGGATGCCTCTGAAGAAGATAAAGTTAGTCGGTACGTATACTTTTTTTACTTATAGTTAACACTTTTTTTCAATTTTAATAATCAAAATAATTTAAAATACTTTCTATAAGCTTTTGGTATATAATGATGATTGTATAGTGTATCAAATAAACTGAGACAAGGAAAATATTTTGTTTCAAGATACTTAATCACATTTTTTGTTTTTTATAGGAATGTTCCAAAACCAGTTTTCTATACGAATGGCAAGCTGAAACCAAGCTCACAGAGGCATCGGACAAGACAAGAAGTTATCACGCCTCAACATGAAGAACTGATCAAGTTTGTTTGTGAATGTAAGTGAAACGTTAGCACATTGCATGTTTCAGATTTTTTCAAACCTTGCTTTCTGTTTACAGCATGGAATCAGATCAATGCCAGACAGAGATGCTCATCCTCAGATGATTCGGATCCATACGAGTCTTCCTCCAGTGGTAAGTATATTTTATTAAACAGTATAAACCATATTGCAAAACTTTGAGATTGAGTACAATTTTTTTTATTAAAAGAAAAAACTATTTTAATATACTTTATAAAAATAGATCATTATTTTATCACACATTAGACATTTTTTCAGCTATAAACTTCATACTCATAAATCTTTTTGTATATTGAGTAAGTTATCTTCACTTATTATATTGAAAAAGATGCTAGAAATTTTTAGATACGTTATATAAGTAGTCACAATCTTTTTCATCATATAAAGTTTAGTATAAAAAAACTGTACCAAATTAAACAAAAAATTATCAAAAATTTTTATCTATCAAATGTATAATAATTGTGACATATTGCTTAACTGCTTATTTTCCACGTTTTATCACTATAAAAAGAATTATGTAAAACCTATTTTGAAACTGCTTGTTTTATCCATTACATTGCTAATTAAAGACAAAGAATTAATAATTCTGTAAATTTTAATTAAATACTGTAAAATAAAGTTCACTATTAAAATAAATTTTTATGATAAATGTTTTTCTTAAAATACCTATTGTTAAACAAACTGTATATTTTATTGAATTTAAATATCTAAAGGCGCGCAAAATATAAGATTAGACTATTGTTATACATATCGCCGAGATTATGAATGAAAACCAATTCAGTATACTGAAATAGAAGTAAATATATATATATACATATACATATATAGAAGCTTTTTTTCTTATACCTTGCATAAGCACAAAGCTTCTGCTGACTCCGAATTTAAGGTTATTTGTATGATAATTTGGATTACTTTAAACGGCAGACCAAAATTTATTCATGCATATGTGCATATATTACCGTATTGGTTTGCAGACTACATATTAAAATTTCACGTCATCTGATATTGCATATTGTTTGTTTCTATATAGCTATACATCCGGCGTTTTGTCGTGCTTAAGGCGGGATCGCTAGCTTAAAATACCTAAAAGTAAATCAAAAAATAGTACTGGTGATCATTAATTGAATGAACAATAACAGTACATGTCCTGGTCACAATGTAATTGAAAATTCGTATAATTAATTTCTATTTGTTTTTGAAAATTTAATTACAATTAAAATATATTTGCTATATTGTTGCAATATTCATAGTAGTGACGATTTTAAATTTTAGCGTTTGTTTGAGTGACGCCTATATCAACTAGTCATTTGGAAGTAAAAATAATACTCCGTACATTTTCTGAGCAAACACGCCTATATTTCGTAAAAATAGCTCAGAAACTATTTATTCTTTGTTAAATATTTCATTTAACATTTTGAAATACCATTAACCGTAATTGATAGTATCAATTTTTTTTATTATTTTTTCCTTTCTTACTTTAAGAGGTAATTTTAATGTTACATAATTCCCATTGAAATATTACATAATATTCCTATATTGAACTTAAGACATAATCCGAACATATGGGATTTTTTAAGTAGATTTAATTCAAATGAAATCTGTTTTATGATTGTAGAAACAATAGTCTACTACAACGACGGGGAGCCAAATAATGTTTTACAAGGTGAGCAATCAATAATATTATATTACAATTTATTAATACCTTGTTTTTTTAGTAGCCTCATTAATTTAAAATTCAGTTACAGTCTTGCATTTATCGACATTCACGGAAACCCGTTATTTTATTCATTCAATTTTTAATTTTGAAAAAATACGTCACTTTATATTTATAGTCAATAACTAAATGTTCATAACGTAAAATTTCTTTTACAAAATCAAAAATTGAATAAAAAAAATGAATTTCTATAATTTTGATAACGGCAAGCCCTTAACATCGCCTTAAAATATTTTTAAAAATTTTTCTACAAAAAGCAACATAATTTTCGTTCATTTATCTTAACGAATTGTTATTAATTAATATTTCACGCAACTGTGCGCTTTTAAAACTTTTTCAAAACTGTACTATAATTAAACCCTGTTTAACATAACCAGTTCAACTGGAAATCAAACCAACAAAAAATATTCATTTCAGATTTCAAGCCATTCGATCTAGAATCCTGGTGGGGCAAAAGACTGTTCAACAACATCACGAAGTCCCTGTGAGCGCCGCGATCCCGTTGAAGCTGTTGAAACTGATCTCTCCGCAGGCCCCGCGGCTCCGGAGAGACCGATGATGATGCTGAGATGTCCGGTCGTCACACATACCCACAATCGTCGTGCATTTTCATTAGCGCGCCCCTCCTGACACTGTTGTGCGCCCCGCGGAAATCGCGAGCCACCGGATGAAGGAGCAACTCATAGCATAGAGATGTAATAACAGAATAACTAAAAAAAAAATCATAAAAAATAAAGCTGAGCGTGTCCTCTGTATAGGCAACTCTCGCTTGGCGGCCGGTTTCTCAAAGTCGCGATCGAGAGTCGCTGTATAACGAGTAGACAATAAAAGTAGAAGCAATGCGTCTTTGCGAGAAAATCAAGGAAAAAATGATGTAGAATGTGTGCAGTGCGCGCGTGCTATACAAAAAAGACACAATCGGATCCAGAAACCGAATGATGGACTTTTACGTTGAATCGCGTGAAGGGGATGTATGAGAAAAAAGAAAAAAAAATGAAAAAAAGATAAAAAAAGTAATAATGTACAGCTGATGTACGTTTTTCAAGTTGGGAAACGAAGATAAATGTCGCTTGGAAGGCTGCATATATGAGCGCCGTGTACGTGGGCCCCGTGTGTATTGTTTGTTCGTCTGATTCTTTTCTAATGCGAGTCGGTTTATCCACGTTTAAGTGGACGCCGGTCAGTCCTGTTAATGGATTCTGCAACTTTAGCGCTTCACTGGAGCAATCGTTGATATTGTCGGGAACGTCATTTTCGGTTTTCTTTCTGCTAGCAAAATTTGAAAATTGAAAAAAACGTTCCGCGTAATATAGATACTTGTTGAGATTTAAACAAAAGAGAAAACGATTGCTCAAGCGAAAAATTCGGTGCGTCGATGAAGTTGAATAGTAGCGAATAAGCAGCTCCGGGAGCCTCTTAATGAAAACTTGTTAGACTGATATACTTAAGATTCTTCTATTCGTTTAAAAAAGGAAAACGTGCGCAAATTTATATGTATGCATCGATTGATCGCCGATCCCATCGAGCGGCGATCGCCGAAAACCTTCGCATGCGCAGAAGGGAACACAAGAGATCGACATGTAGTGCGATTAAACGAAAAGCTATAGTGCCACTGTTTGCTCTTTTCGTCCTCCTATGATGATCTTCGTTTTGCTCCCATTTTCATACACTTAAATAGTTTATCCCTGAGAACACAGTTTAAAAAAAATGGCGTGTAGTCAAAGCGTAGTGCAATATGTAAATACGTTTGGCGTATTGGAGCCGAATGTTGCTAGATGTTTAAAGAATATACATATCTTTACATAAGTTTTGTGTATTTATTTTATTTTTTTCTATCTAAGCAATTTATACAATAGGAAAATTGGCCTCCAACTTTATCCCATTAAATTAAAGTTAAATTTTAAACAAATATAATTAAACCAATTAACAATAAAAGTGTTCTTAGGAAGAAAGACGTATGGCCCATGCAATTTACGTTACTTACATGTCCTTTCTAAGAACGCTTTAATATTTAATTTTCAGCCAATATTTATAAAAATTAGAAAATATATATACTACAAATCTTACATAAATATTTATAAACTAGTAATTATTTTGTTTTTTTTTTTAATTTAAAAGTAAATTTTATAATATTAAACTTCTTTGTGAATCATAACGTAGGATATATCAACAATTAATTTAAATTTTATCACAATTTTTCATTTTCTTGTTACTTTTTAAATATCTTTTTTGAAGTTACTTACAGGTCGATAGAGGGCGCCAAAACTACTCGATTTTCGACAACCGATAACTTCAGAGGTTAATAACACCACGTTGAGCGTGATGTAAACAAAAAAATAATAATGTAAATAGAAGCCTAAAATTAATTATTTAGAAATGTAAATTTATAAATAAAAAATATTTTTTAAAAATTGGCAAACTAATACAACATGAAAAAATCATCAGGTAATAAATTTATAATAAAATATTTGCATTGACAAGAATGTTTATTAAAATATGTAAATATACTTTTACTTTTCAGCTATTAACGAAAAACTTTGCCAAGGCAAAGATGTGTTTGAAAGAATGAACTATCTTCATCAGGTACTTATCTTAGTTATTTACGTAATTAAAATTAGTTTTCTTTTATAATTAATTTTATGATTTTTATAGGCAAGTTTATTCATTTCCTCAAAAAACATTGCCTTGGCATCATATTATGGATCTGTTTTATCAGGCTGTGCTAAAAAAGCTGTACTTCGAATGTAAAAATCATTGATTTAATGTACTTTTTAATTTTTACTAACTGTTATAAATAATTGGATGTTTTTTTAGAGATCACAATCTTAAAAGAACAATTTGTAAAGGATGTCAGAGTCCTTTAATTCCTGGGAAAACAGCCACAGTGCGCTTGATGTCAAAGAAGAAAAAAATGATTAAAACTATATGTAACACCTGTAAAAATGCAAAGAAAATACCAACAAAAAAAAAGCACACCTTGTGGACAGAGCAGCCACATGCTGTATTAGACACTTTCGATTATAATCTAAAAATAAAAGGAAACAGCACTAAAAAAGATGACAATGTCAAAAATGATTTAAAAAAGGATGATAATACTGCCAACAGTGTTGAACAAAAGAAGACTGATGCAGAAATATAATTATATTTCTGGTTATAATTATAATGTTATTTATACTAATTAATTCAATTTTATACCTAAAATTGGAAGATTAAATTCAGTGTTTTACATATAATTTATGTATATATGTTATATAAATTTAATAAAGATCATTAAATATAATGAATCAAACAAGAGTTCTTATAGTCAACATTTAAAAAAAAAATTTTTTTAAGCTTGTATAATTTATTGAAACAATAATTTAAGTAAATATAGTTAACGAAAAATAATTGCAACATTAAAGTCGGGTACTAATAGTAAAAACTGAAAAATTTCAGAACATTTTTATTTTACTAACGCATGCGCGTCTCAAAGCAACAATAAGCTTGCCGCGCGTAAAAGCATCGTCTGCAAGTGTCAAGTATCGCTTGAAAACTACTCACAGTACAAAACAAATCTGCCAAATTGTAAACAATCAACTTAAAATAATGCCTGGCTACGATCCCTTGCATAGACACCGAAGACTTTGGAACGATCCCGATAATGTACTAGACGAGAGTCTAGCAGTGACCGTAACGATGCACCGGAATCTTGTTTATCTCAATAGTTGCAAAGCCGTCGTTCGCCGGGATTATAATAAACTAAATGAAAAGGTAAGCACTGTGCAATAATTTCATTCAATATTGATTTTGTATTAAATAATATATTCGATTGTTTACGTTTTAAAGGTTAGAATCATTGGTGGAGGTACAGTGATCGATGGACCAACTTATGCAGGTTTTGTGGGGCCAGGCATGCTTACTGCTGCTGCACTAGGATTGCATGGATGTGCATCTTCAATACCAACCAGTGATTCGATATTTGAATTGATAAATCATGTTGCCAAAGATGAGAAACAAACAATGAATGGTGCGTCTTCTTTTTTTTTTTATTCAAAATGCTAAAGTTAATATATAATTATTAAAGAACTCTTATTATAGCGGTCCTGTTGGTAATTCATGATTGTGCCGAATACTATTTACACTTTTTATTTGCCAAAAGTAAAGCAGAGGAAAAAGGCATCCCTATAAAAATGATTGTCATTAGAGATGAATTAAGTAACAAGCTAAATCAAAGACCATTAAGTCCTCGAAGTCCTTCTGGACTTTTGTTAGTTTACAAAATTGCAGGAGCAATGTCAGAGGAGGGTAGGAGTTTGGATGAAATTTTCAATGTATGTAATAAAATCGTACAAAAAGGCAGTATTTTCAGTGTTGGAGTCTACATTGCCGAAACTATTTCAAATCCTAATAATTTTCAAGTTGAAATTAGTAGAGGAGATAGACTCTCAGATCGCAATATTAAACGTTTACCTGTTGAGGGTACATCAACAAAGCAAGTTATTCAATATGTTATAAATGATCTGATTTGTTCAAATAATTCACAAAAGTTTCCTTCAGGAATAAAACTGGCTGTATTACTCAATTATTTTGGTGGTGAGTTTCTTACATTCTCAAAAAAGTTCATAAAACTTTTATACTTTAATCATATATATTAATAAATGTAATTATTGCAGGGTTCACTGAACTAGAAGCAAACATTGTGATAAAAGAACTTATAATGCAGTTGAAACAATTTAAACTTGAAATTAATGTTATTTATACTGGATCATTTTACACATCTATTGAAGTTTATGGATTTCATCTATCATTGCTAAATCTTTCCAGTAATCCAAAATTTTTTCATTACTTAAATGCACCTACCTTAGCTTATTCTTGGCCAAGAACTATCAGTCCTCCAATTTATCCTCAACCCAGTGTAAAACAAAAAAGTTACACAAAGGTAAAATCTTTGTTACTAAAATACTCTATGATAGCTTAGCAATACTTATTTTTTAAAGAAATTGTATATGATTTAAAATTTTAAAATATTAAGCAAACATTAAATTTTAGGAAGAGAGTGATATTTATAAGGATCTGAGTGACAATAATGTAAAATTAAGTCAAGAAAGATCGTCTTCAAATACTGACACATTTGAAGCCGACTTACTACTAACTGCAGTACAATTTGCTTGTGATGCACTAATCGCTTGTGCGCCAAAAATCGATATGTTAGACAAGTCCTTGGATTTCGAAGTAGCTGACAAATGTGGAACGCGATTAGCCAATACAGCCGAAATTATAAGAGAAGCGATACACCAAAAGCAGTTTACCAGCTCAAATCTCTCTGGTATCATGTTTCAAATATCTCAAATATTCGAAAAGAACTCGCAGGATCCACAAGCCGAGCTTTACACACGTTTTTTGAAAACTATAAGCAAAGTAAGCAAATCTTTCGTTTAATCTTTATTTATTTAACATTTTAGTTTAATCCTACCATTCTTAAACTTATTGTTCGTTTAAAATACTATAGACTTCATTTCTTTTTCTAGTCAATCGAAGATCAAAAGGATTTGGAAGCTTGTGATTGGCTTGATGCCTTCGTTAGAGCCATCCGATCCGTCGATCATATTACGAAAGGGACAAAATTTTCAGATACGCTTTATGCTGCTAAAGCAGCTTTTTGCGATGCTTATGCGATCGACGATAACGTCAATGTTATTCAAGCTCTTGGCCAAGCTGTATGCGCTGCGCAAGAACAAACTTCGCATGTTATACCTGAATCGGGAGGGGTGCCTGAAAAAATTTTTAATGACAAAGTAATTTCACTATAGTATTGAATTATCATTACAAATATGTGTAGGTTTTTGTTAATTAATTATAAAATTTTTAGGATTGTGGATTTTCTGGGTTAGCCGGTGCTCATGCCATTGGAGTATGGATGCGAGGAGCTTACGAAGGAATAAAACTCAGATATTCCCGTCACAAGTCACGAGATAAACGAACCCGTTATAGTGACTTTGACGATATTGAAGTAGCAGAAAAAATACCGAAAATGTCCGATGACGCAAGTTTTTCATAAAAATTATTTTATTTTAAATTTTATTAAATTAATTTTCGTAAATTTTAGCTTTAAAAAATAAGATATTGATATTATATTATTATTTAATTTTATAAATTTGGAGTTTAAATTTTTTATAAATCGTTAACTATCGTATTAAGTTATTGTATTTTATTTTTTTATTACGATTTAAATTCTAAAACAATCAAAATCTTAATAGGGTAAGTTCACTAAATATGTAATTATATAAGCGACTGATTTTTTACTTTATACCTCTAGTTTAAGTTAACACAATAAGCTATTGTCACTTATTGACTTACTGCACTCAAAATTTATTGTTTTAAGTTTATCTCAGACTTTATTTTTACTTAATAAAATATTTCATATTAATAAAAAAACTTAAAACAAATAAATTTAAGAAGAGTGCATTTATATTTATAAAAAATATTGTATTTCTATATTATTAAGAAAGTGATAGCAAACCGCATGTATTCACGGAAAATTATTATAAAAAACGTTCATACATAATTATTTTCTAAAATAAAATTTCGACAAAAGATAAAGTTAACGTTACTTCTGATGTCTTGCAGACTTCAATTTTGAACATTAAATTTACTCTATTAATACTTTTATATACTATTACTTTAAAACTGTGATTTAGAATTTTTATATTAATTTATTATGTAATATTTATACAAATAAATGATTTACGTAAATATCCCTAATAAAAAGCATTACTTTTTTTTGTCATAATATCGATATTGATTAGTTAAAAAATTATTAAAGACATTTATAATGACCAGACTTAAAATTATCACAATATATATTTATTATATTTTCTTATAATTTTGATAATTGTAATAAATGCATTCTTATAATAGTTCTACAATTTTATTACAAAGTATTTTTCGAATAGTAGTCTAACAATTGTTTTTTTTCTATAAATGTAATCTACAATTAAATTCATACAATTTTAATATAATTTTTCGAATGTTCAACGTGTTTTATAAACATTTTTTTCAAAATAATGTATTTGTATACTAAAAATAACAAGGACTTATTTATTAAAAACAGTAACATTACCTGTTAATTAAAATATTTGAAATTCAACAATAATACAAATAAAATAAAGTGAATAACAATTCTGTTGATTTTTAAAATAATATTGATAAACAAGAAAATTAAATTTACTACGAAGTACTTATTTAGTTCTGTATAACAAAGCATATATATTATCCTCTGGTATATATCGTATAACAAATAAGGTTTTATTCTAACTAAATTGATTTTATTTCATATGTAATGTTATATAAGAAAGTTCTAAAATAATTTTTATATTTCGACGCTTTTTATTTTCCGATAAAACAAGAATAGTAGAACGAATTCGTAAAACTCCTATTTCAACGTCAAAATAACAAAGTATCGCTAAGTAAAAATTATCATGATCAGTTAAAAAGCACCTTTACAAGATATCCCAAGAGTATCTTTCAAGTACTGGTTGATCGCAGAGTTTTTGTACCTTTTGCATCATCAGACGCCGATCAGCATCGTAAGATACACTCGAAAATTCAACAATGAATTTCAATCTCAGCTCTGGAATCGCCAAATTTTCGCCGCATCAAAAAAGCTCGTATTATCCCTACATTAAATCATTTCTGCATCGAGCCCAACCCCATCCTCCCCTCACCACCCCCCGGCGAAATCTTGAAATTTTTAGCTCACACATTCACTTCTCCAAGCGGCCCTCAGTACGGAAAGCTGTCGTACGAGTCGTAAAGCTCCTCCTTGCCGATGGACGAGACTCCGGTCAGCGCTCCAGGATGATCGATCGACGACGAATGTAGCACCCTGCCGTTCCTGTCGGTATCCGTGCTCGTAGTTGCCGACGAACTGCTTGGCGCGGTGGTCGACGACGACGAGGCTGCGGCGACGGGCACTGGAGCCGACTCGTGATGATCGTGATCGTCATCATCCAGCTCGAGCTTGCTGTGATGATGGTGATCGTGATGACCATGTCCATGTCCGTGATCGTGGTGACCATGTCCGTGACCATGTCCATGATCGTGATGACCATGCCCGTGCCCGTGACCGTGATCGTGATGTCCATGTCCGTGATCGTGATGCCCGTGTCCGTGATCGTGATGATGGTGATGGGCGTTGGCGACCTCGGCGGCGTGGGCCGCGGCTGCCGCGGCGTTGTTCTGGGCAACCTGGGCGGCGTGTGCGGCCTTGAAGTTGGCGTGCTGAGCGGCCTCGAAGTCGATACGCGCGTGGTGAAGTTGATCCTCGATCGCCTGGAGTTTGGCCTTGGCAGCGCCGACCATGGCCGTCTGAGCGGCGAGCTCGGCCGCGGCTTCGGCTGCAGCTGCCGAGGCGTGCTCCGAGGTGGCCTGGGCTGCGTTGAGCGCCGTCGTTATCACTTGGACCTGTAATTGTCAAGAGGAGCGTGTGAAGACGGATGATTACAGGTGCGCTGAGATTTTGCGAGAATTGAGAGTATACGGTATTGGTCAGTTGAGTAAGCTCGGTTGATTTGAAATTTGTTGAATGAAATCGGATGATTTATTGATAGATATGTAAGGTGATAGAGGGAGTAATTTAAAAGCTTTAATTTAACTGATAGTAAACTGGCTATTTTCTGCTAATAATTTGCAAATCATACGAGAAATCTCATTGTAAATCACGGCGTAAGATTCTAGCTATGTACAAATCTAGCTGAAATTCATGTCATAAATAATGATGAAGTATAAGATTTATCTATTGGAAACCTATAAATGTAATATTAAGAATTAAACAGAAAAAAGTTCGTAAATTCAACATGAAACACTGATTTCCAGCGAGATTTCCATCATACCTGATGCATGGCCTGCTGAGCCGCGTGCGCCGCCGCGGTAGCTGCCCTCTGCGCCTGTTGCAACTGCAGTTTCTCGCTCTCCAATGCCCTGTGAGCATTGTAGGCTTGCTGCTGAAGACCTCGGTAGATAATCTGTTTACCAGCGAAGGCCGCGGCTGCTGTAGCCGCGCTCAAACCTGCCGACTGGCCCAATCGATTCTTGGCGACGTATGCCGCCTGAGCCGCGGCGGCTGGCTGACTCTTCTCGAAGTTGTGAGCCTGAGCTGCGGCGCCCTGGGCTATGTTTACCAGCGGTCCACCCACGCTGTAGCCGACCTTTGGACATCGCACGGGAATGTTGTGTTTGGTAAGTTTATATATGAATGATATTATTATTATGAATACGTATATTTGATTTTTTTGCAAAAAATTTGCATTCTGTTCAAGTTTATTTGTCTGTATACAGAATATCTTCAATAAACTACAGTAATTACATGTTATATAAGACTAAATTCCAGGATCACTTTACAAAAAAAGAAAAAAAATTACGTCAATTTAAAAGTATTTCAGTGCAACAAGTATCTAACAATCATCCCACTATGTCATCCAGTTATCTTCCAGCGACTCGTCGAACTAACGAACTGCATCAAAATTGCGCAAACGAAATGCCTAATTAGTTGAACAACGATACCTTATGGTGGTGATGATGATCATGATCGTGATGGTCATCATGACTAGCTGCCGCAATCGGCTCGATATCCAGAATTTGGGGCGAGTCGTAGTCAGGCGAGGATTCTGGTATATACTGGAATTCATATCCTTCGGCAGCCTGGATCGCCTCCTCGTCTTGCACGCTCTTCTTGGCTATCACTTTCGGCAGGTCGTTCTACGCGTATGGAAAATTTTTCTTTTTTTTTTAAAGGTTTTGATTGTAAATGATTATGCTTGAGTTAGTGATTTTGGATTACAGATGTTAAATAGCATTAAAAATGATGTAATTATTTGAAAATTTTTTTAAATACTTTAGAATATTGAATAATTAGTTAAATTAGATACGAGTTAATTCTCTTAAAAAAGAAACTCCATAATATAATATAATACAGATAAAAATTTGTATTTTTACATTTTTTTAGTCAAAGCTTGCAAAATTACATGGTTCTTCAAGAGTTTAGGATTACTAATAATAAAAATTCTTTTCTAATATCTTTTTTTTATAACAAAGATTGTAATAATTTATAAAAAAATCTTTTTATAGGATCGGAACAGTTGCTATCAGCTTTGGAGACTTCTCATAAAAAAATGCAATAGAAGAAAGAAAGAACCATACAATTCAAATGCTTTGAGTGATTAGCGAATCGAGAGAAGTACAAAAGGAGTTGCAAAAATTTCGCAACAATATTATATCACCACAGCTCGGTTAAAAACTGTATCATTTCATAAAAGGTGATTGATTGGCTCATTTCAGCATTTCAGAAAGGATTAATTCGCACCGAAGCTGATTTTTAACCATTTAGAATAAAGAAAAAAGAAAAAAACAAGTAGTATAACGAAATACGCGCTGACCACCGTAAAATGCCTTTTCAACGCATTCTCTTCAACAGATTAAAAATTATAAATTCCAACAATCTCAATAAGCTCCGTGCCGGGAAATTCAAATCTCAACGAAACTTTCTCACATCCAAAACGAAACCAAACACTCACCTCACTCTCATTGATCAACTCCTGCGGCTGCTGCTGCTGTTCCTGCTGCTGCACCTGCTGCTGGGGCTGCTGCTCCACCTGCTGCTGCTGCTGCTGCTCCTGCTGAACGATCTGGAACTCGGCAGCGCCGACCGACACCGCTGCCAGACAGCACGCCACCGCAATCGCAATGATCCCTCTCATTATCTCGGCTGCTCTTATCAAAACGGCAGTCGATCGAGAGTCAAAAAAAAGAACTCAGGAACCAGCCGCACTCACTTTAAGCAGCTGCAGCACCGCGCCAATCTTTATCACGACCAGCGAATTTCAATAAAACCAGTCAATGCGCACTGCGAGGCCGCGACTGCTAGACTGCCCGACAGCGAGGACGCGGCTGTCCCTTTAGTCTCTCATCCGGGCCAGAATCGAAGAAGAAGTGGGCGCGCAGAAAGCCGAGGCTCAACCCCCCAGCTGAACCACTTCGGCAATATAATTCGCGGAAGCCGTCTTTGTACGCTGTATAAGCTGTGTCCCTCTCCTGAGCTATGTAGCTCGAGGAGGGGCAGCTTTGTTAATCGCGGCTACGTTACGAGATTTGAGTGGCGCAGGATCAGGGGAGATGCCGATGATGCATAATCATCGGCCCCACCGTTTTTCCCCGCCTCGTTTCGGATTTGATTTCGTTTCGGCGCGCGGGGACAGTGGCTTATGCAACCTGCCGGCGATCCCGTGGAGATATTTTTTTTTTTCTAGACTGCCAGCAGCAGCAGTCGGTGATTTTTTGCGCGGGCGCACTTTTAAAGCGGCCGGCCGCGTGACGAGGATTATATTCTTGCGCGCTGCTCGATTTGTGCAATAAGCCGAGCCTCGTGTACGGGAATTTTCGCTTGATTCTGTAGGTATGTACGTGCGCGGGCGGGCTCATTTTGTTGAACTTTTCACTTTTGTTGAAGCAGAGGCGGGAATTTGTTGCTCTATTGCTCGGGGACGATGATGAAAGCTCCGGTTTATTGGGTATTTCACTGAATTTTTATCGAGTGAAATATTGACCATTAAATTTTTTGTAGGTCCTAATAATAAAAATTGTACTGTTCTATCATATTGTTAATGCAAAGCAGCATACATTACTTGTAAAACTAAAATACCTACATTAAAATACCACCCACACATCAAATTCTGCACAGAATATAGAACGCACACATAAACTATCCCTCTCCTAAAAAAAAAAAACCATCCGCAAAAACCATTATCCAACGACTTCTTCAACATCTATATACACCTCTGCATCAGCTCCCGCTGCTCTCCCAGATCCTTTGTGTGTAGTTCCAGCAGCGCGCAACGCCAGCGCCCAGTAAAAACCTATCAAGGAAGAAGACAGACACCTGCTCCTCTACCCCGTGACAAGGAAGATCGACGTCCCGATCCGAAGGAGAAAGGTGCGCGCCTCTTTTACTTAGCTCCGATGAGATTTCGCGGCTATCGTGACTCTGCGAGCGCGCTCCCCGCCTTTTTTGTCCACCCCGCGCCCGGCCGGCTTTTTCCTGCGTCCGCGCGCGACGGACGTGCGAGGAAGTGGCCTGAACTTCCGCGTGGCTAGGCGGCCGTTTCGTTTCGTAAGCCGCTCGTTTGCATGAAGGGGTTTTGCGCCGGGTGGATTGGCAATTGTGTGTGATGGTCCGCTGGTGGAGTGGGATAGTTTGGATGCGTCATTGATGAAAATTGAATGTGTAATTTAGGCAGGGTGGAGAGGCGAGCGGGAGACTTTGGTGGTGAAGGTTTTATGCGAGGATTGAGGAGAAGCTGAGATATTTTTATGATAGATTACGTTTTGAAATAGTGGGTTGGTGTAAGGCGAGTAAGTAGTAATAGATCGCTCAGTCAGACATTATTAGTCAGAACCATGACGTTACTTTTAGAACATTAATTATATTAATAAGTGTTCACGCTTATCTTTTTTTTTTTTTGATTTTTCAGTTTATGATGTGATAAAATATGATGGGTTCAATTAATCCTGTTGATGGACACCAATAATGATAGTTTAGGTCTAGATAAACATTACGTACATTGCAAATGACTGATTCCTAATGTAAAATAATCTGTAAAATGAGAGTTACATATCGAAATATGTTTCATTTTTTACAAATAAAATTAATTTTATTCTATTATTAAGATTTTAATAGAAGAAAATTTTAAACTTTCTTCAACTATTATAATTTATTTAGATTCTATCCAGAACTGTTGCAAAGTATTTTGTCAACAACTTGGCCAGCATGCACAACTCTGCTGTTACACTTTGCTCAATGCACCAAAGCCGAAAAAATTCGTTTTCGTGCCGCTCTAAATGTCACTTTGCACGTGATTTCGTGCGGCTACTCGAGCAGTCAGTCTCTCTGCGCCTTTACGGATTTAGAAGTGCCAATTTCTAAGCGCAAATCGGAATGCTTCTTTTGTGAGAAATAATGAATCGTGTATACGCGCGCATTTCGATATTTAAGAATATCAAAGAAATTTGTTAGAACAAGGCGTGAATTTTTATTTCTTTTTCTTATGGGAGTCGACTGTGACGGGAAAAAACTTGATTGATTTGTAGTTGGTTTGTTTTAGTTGATGGATTACGCATCAGAAAAACGATTCACGCCTTGTCAAGGTAGACAGATTGGATAGATGTTTATTGCCGGATTATCTAATAGCGTTAAATTTATATTTGTTTGGATAATAGCGAGAATGTAACATTTGTAATGCGGTTTTTTTATTTCATGCAAGTTTCATATTTAAGAAGTAGTAGAAATTCTATTAGAGAATAGCTAAGCGAAAGAGTTACATACTAAATTTTTTTAATTTGATTTCTTAAAAACTTCTAGTAAAATTTTCAATTTCTAAATTCAACGTAAATATTTTTTTTAATTTGAGATCGCAACTTTAAATTCCGAAAGTATACGAACCCAAGTATTTGTAAATGACTTTGAATGTTCTAAATGCCTAATGACCTATACTTATCCTGAAAATCATTGCGTGAATTATAGGAAATCGAAAAATTACTTGTCATTACAGATTAATTCAGGGTCTAAATCACATATAGTAGTTATTTTACACTTTATTTTTTACAAGTATACTATAGCACTGTGATTGATTTTAAAATATCTAACAGTAACAACAACAAATAAAAAAACAGTTGTAAATTTATTAATAATTAGCTGTCTTTATTAGAGTAAAGCAAAAACAGAAAAATTATTGATTTTTTTTAATTTAAATAA
>UELX01001989.1:0-35906 GCA_900480035.1 Eupelmus urozonus
TTAATACCCCAGTGAAAATAATAAATATAAAAAATGGTATGGAAATGTAAGTAAATGTAAGTTAATTATTTATTTATCACATTTTTAGATAGTTCATTTACAAGAATATTATTCAAATGTTAAAATAAATTAGATTACAAGTAAAAAATAATAATTTCTATTTGATTATAAAAGCTTTTTCTGCTAATAAAAAAACATATAAAAAGACTGTTGAAATTAATGAATAATTATGCAAAACTATGAAAATCAATAAAAACTACGAATATTAATAAAAAAAATTATGGAAAACTATGAAACGTGTTTCAAATTTTATATTTTTTCATCGTTTTTCATTAGCATTTATAGTTTATCATTCAGTATAGGGTTTATTAATTTTTTTGTATAAATCCAATTACAAATTTTAAGAAGTTGATTGCACAAAATAATATATAATTCAATTTAAACATTTATTTACGTAAATAAGAAAATAATAAAAAACTTAAAATATTTCCTAAATAGGCAAATTTAATATTTTTAATTAATTTAAATTAATAAAAGTATCCTATTTATGCGGGATTTTTACTTATTCTTCTAGTCATGAAAATATGATATTCAAATACCGGAAACACGTGAGTGAATTAAATGGACGGTATGTGCCTGCTTAACCTAAAAATAAAAAATTTAAAGGGACAATCGCCGCTTCAAAACAAAATAAAAACATAAATAAATTATGGTATTTAAAGCAAAATTAAATTTTATGTATCAGAGAACATTAGAATTTTTAAACAATGTGCAGTAATCCAAGATTATTATTACATCAAAAGGTACATTATAAATATATTTTCAAATTCTAATATAAAAGTAATGAATTTCTATTAAATTTGATGTTGCACAATAAATTTTCAGATTTCACAGGTTTTACAAAATGACAAACTTTTTAAATCAAACACTGTGACTACACATTTAAAGTTAAAACTTGAGGAAACAAGTAGAAAGTTCCTTTTTGCACTCCCACTGCGATCCAAAAATCATGATATTCGTGAAAATGTTCCTAGTTTTTTAGAAAGAAATTCCGAGGAGTTTTTAGAGGGTATAAAAGTAAATGAAAATAACACAGGAGAACTGATTTTTCAGTTGCGTAAGGATCATTATATTAAAGGATTAATAGACACCTTACGTGAGAAAATAGCACCTCCAGATTTTATGTGTCAAATGCCAGATACTGTTGTTATTGACTACAGCTCTCCAAATATTGCTAAACCTTTTCATGTAGGTCATTTGCGTTCAACTATGATAGGCAATTATATTGCTAATATAAATAGTTTTTTTAAAAACGATGTAGTAAGAATTAATTATTTAGGTGATTGGGGAACACAGTTTGGCTTTGTACAGTTGGGTCTATCTTTAGGTCAAATTTCCGAAGAAACTATAAAGAAAAATCCTATAAATGCATTGTACAATGCTTATGTTTATGCAAATAAATTAGCTGAAGAAGATCCTAAAATTGCTGAACAAGCAAGAGAAATTTTTGAGAATCTAGAAAAAGGAGATAGCAGTAATTTTTCCCAATGGGAATCTTTTAGAAAATACACTCTGGAAGAACTTAGTCGAACATATAACAGGATTGGTATCAAGTTCGATGAATATGAGTGGGAATCTATGTACAACATAAAAGTAATAAGTAATATAATATCTGAAATGGAAAAACTGAACCTTATTTCTGTAGACAATGAAGGTCGAAAAGTTGTCCGTTTAAATGAAAAGAAGACCATACCTGTAGTAAAAAGTGATGGTTCTTCATTGTACATAACAAGAGACATTGCTGCTGCAATCAGTCGATTCGAAAAGTATAAGTTTGATACTATGTATTATGTTGTAGATAATTCACAAGCAGACCATTTTAGAAGTTTGTTTGGTGTTTTAAATTCCATGGAATTACCATGGGCAAATAGATTAAAGCATGTAAAATTTGGAAAAATCAGAGGTATGAGTACAAGAAAAGGAACAGTTGTATTTTTACAAGATATTTTAGATGAAACACGAGCTGTTATGAAGGAAAAACAGATTCAAAGTCCAAGTAAGCCTAATACATTGGAAAAAATATTTTGTCTTTTAAAAGTGCTTTAAAATTTATTATTCTATAAAAAATTTATTTTAAATTTCAGCTACTAAAGTTAATCTAGATTATGATGATCCAAGTACAGAAATTCTAGGAATTTCAGCTGTAATTGTAAATGATTTAAAACACAAAAGACATAAAGATTATGATTTTGACTGGGATACAGCTTTAGATGTGATTTTTAGTTCTAATTTTGATAATGTATTTGTTGGCATTATTTATTTATAAACTATTCCTTTTTTTTTTAGATAAAAGGTGATACTGGAGTAAGACTGCAGTACACCCATTGTAGGCTAGTCAGTTTAGAAGAGAATTGTGGGGCAACTGTAGCATCAGAATGTATACCATCATTTCTTAGAGATCCATTAGCTGAAAATTTAATTCATTGTCTTGGACAATTCGATGAAGCCTTGATAAAATCTTATCAAGAATTGGAACCTTGTGCGCTTGTAAACTATTTATTTAATTTAAGGTATTTGAAATTCAATTACTTTTTTACAAGCTTTTAAAATATAGTGAAATGCGTTTTAAACCCTACTATTTAAGAACTAAAAATAAATTCGTCGCTCCTTACAAAAACTTACACATTAACATGCTAAAATATACAGAAACGTACTAGTTTTTGTAAGAAGCATCAATTATATTATCGCTCCTAGTAAAGATTATTACGTTTTTAATTTAAACTTTATTTAGAATTTAATATATCAACTTGATGAAACAATATTATTTGAAACATTTTAAATCCTTTTTTTTTTAATTGCAGTAGCACAACGAATTCAGCTTTGAAAGAACTGAGAATAAAAGATGAACCAAAGGACCTGGCCAATCAGAGACTCTTGCTCATGCACGTAGCTCGGAAGGTTCTTGCGAAGGGCTTGAGGCTGCTTGGAATCGCACCACTCAATAAAATGTGATTTATAAAACAAAAATCAACTGTTTTTAAAAGATTTTATACTTATTTTATAACAAGACGCAATTTTCAATAATACAATAGTACAAGTATATCTGTGGTTTACATGTGTACAGCATAAAAAACAAATATTTGCTCTAACGTTTCTTCCAAGTAAATTTCCTCCTGGCACCTTCCTGTCCGGGCTTCTTACGCTCACGTCTACGCCAGTCCCTTGTAAGCAGTCCAGCTAAAAAATAAGAACAAAGATTATTTTTTTATCTTTTTTAGTTTTTTATTTGTTAATAAGAATTATATATTTATAAAACTTCTTTTAGTTTTTATTTTCCCAATGAACTTTCTTTATGCCACTAGAAAATAATTAATTCATAACTTTAAAACTTCAAAAGTATATCGCGGTAAAAAATATTTTATAACAAATAAATCTTATAGCTATGTAAACAAATAGTTCTAATCTTTAAGTAAGTAGTTCATAAACCTACACTTCCCTAAATTAATTTGTTTTCTCTTTTTCTATTTAATTTATTTTGAAAATTTAGGTCAATATTTGATTTGCAGTTCAGTTTAATATTCCTTATCCTTATCCTTTTAATATTAACCATTAAAATTTTTAGTTACTCATCTAATTTGTATCATTATATTTAATGAAAAAATTCGGTTCTTCGTGGGGTAATAAAATTACTGACTGTAGCCTAATTATTAGCATTTAATTACTTTGTTAAACGGACGTGAAATTTTTTTTATTTCTAATAAAATTTTTTTAATAGTTTAATTACACATAATATAGTAATAATAACGTAAATAAAAACAATTGAATACATTTATAATTTTGCTGTTCCAATATCAATTTATAATTATTTTATTTCATTTTATTGCATGAAATAACGGGCTAATTAAACTTCAAATTCATTTAAGCAACAAGTAATTAATTTCTATGTTACGAAAAAAACATTAAGATGCTATTTTTACTTTAAGAATCGTAATTTTTCAGTATGACTGTTAATATTAATTAATATAGACTTTTGTTACATTACATACATTATACTATTCATTAATATAAACTTGTTATATGCAGATACATTAAAAATAACGGTAGGTGTTAATAAATATAAAATGTAAATATTCAATCCGGAAATTCAATTCCGATCGAATTATTTTTTTCAAAAGCTCAACATCTTAATCGCTTAATCTTATACAAACATAGTTTCTCAGAAAAAAATTTTTTTTTAATTTAAATATACTTTTTTATTACATCATTACGTAAACTATTTTCAGCAATTTAAAACTACAATATTATCACTCTAAATAGAATAACTTTTACGATCAAGTAGAAGAGCAATCGCTTTTAGAGCGATTCTTCTACTCCGCAGAAAAACAGTGCCTCCCTCACTCACGTCAAGTTTACAGAGAAAATAGACTTATCAACACTACGCCAACGGCGCGGAATAAATTTAATTCCACAAAAAAACCCTATAATCATCCGTCACCTCAAGTACCACAAAAACCTCTTACTCCAAAAACCTTCCTCCATCCATCCCCGCAACAATAAAAAATCGATCTCAACTCAAGCGTCCCACCAAACCCATCAGTAACTACTTCCTCATTTCCACCTCAATGCCACCCTCCGTCCCTTTCTCATTCCAACTTTCCCCCTTGCACTAAACCAGCTCGCTCTTAAAATCAAGCAAAGCCCCTCTCCCCCCATTATTCCACGCAACTTTTGAAATCCCAGGTAATCCAGCGTAATCAAGTAGAAAACCTTTCCTAGTCAGACGAGAAAATACGGCCGAGTGGGTAGGGATCAATTATACGTCAGTTACACTCACCGAGCCTCATATTCTCAACGGTCTTCTTGTCGACGAAGCTCCTGAGGGCCCACGCTATTCCCCAGCGAATGGCGCCGGACTGGCCGGTGGGGCCGCCTTTGTCGATCGTCGCCTCGACGTCCACCTCCTCCATGAGGCCGGTGAACTGCAGCGGGAATATTACCTGTGGAAAATCGGAGAGAGTTTAGTTTAAGTGGTAATAAAGAGGTAAGAGTGGTAATTTTTGGTAATAGAATGAGTTTATGTGTGGTATTGATTTTGGAGTATAGATTTTGATGTGGGTGTTTATTATGTTTATTTGTGTTAGAATAATTTTTAATTTCGAAAAATTACAATGCTTGGTAACTAGGGAATATGTCACGTTTACATGAAAAATTATGGTGCAGCACGACAAAAATATTGATTTTAAATAAGTATTCCAAGGAATAACTATAATTTTTACCGTGTTGCATAATAATTTTTAATGCAACACTTTTATTTTTGATAAAATAAGTTTATTTGTAAATGTTCAAAAAATCATTTCTGATTTCAGGATTTCAGCATTTTCAAATTATATTTCAGTTACCAGTGCTTCAATATAGCTTCTATAAAAATATTTTATTTTAAAATAATACAAAGATTGGAAAAATCTTGAATCTTTAAATGCCGTCACTCAATATATGTGATTCTTTCAAAAAATTCATTAATAAGGTATCTTATATTAATCCACAAGGTCGACTAAAGTGTCGACTTTCTGCCTTGCTATTGAATACAGTCATAATTATAGCAAAATTTAAAAATAATGTACTAGAACATGATAAAAAAGAATTTTAATGCTTACTTAAATGCAGATAATATACAGATACCAGTTATTCTTTGAGGTGAATCATTTCGAGATGTTATAGCTGATTAATCGCGTTTCCTGCTCGAATTTTAATTTTAGTTTAATCTAGTGTAAACAACACAACTTTATAAGAAGATAATTATTGTTTCGGAGATTACAACTCAATTGCCGGTTTTAAACATAAATTATTATCGAGGAGGATGGATATGTGAATTTCACAATTACTACATTACAACTATGAAGGTGCCGCAAATTTTGGACTATTTTGATTTTTTTAATTTAAATATATCTTTGTAGACAATAGCCAGATTAAAGAGTAACTTATTGAATTAACTATTGCAGTACTCCGACGTATGTATGTATTATTTTAATTAAAATGATTTTCTTTTTAATAATTCGATTTTAATTTCCAATAAACATTAAAGTAGAGAATATTCAATCTTTAAACGATTTCAAGAATCAACATCTATAAACTATCTTAAGTATCGAAGACAATGGAAATCAGTTTAAAAATCAACGTTTATAAATTGTAGTGGGTACTAAGACAATGAAAATCAATATTTAACACCAGAAATCAGATCTACTTTTATCCTTATATCTCGTTGAATTATGGAATGCTGTACGATAAGCATTTAAGTTTTTAGAAGCGAACAAAAATTCTCTTTAATTTTTATACGTTATTCAGATAAACAGTAAGAACACATTTATTACCTATAGTAAATCAATTGATTAAATAGGTCATTAATTTTTAAAAATGGTTCTTTAGTACACAATAAACCTTATAATAAATAATGAAGTTTTATGGTTTGTACTCTTAGATTTTCCTTTTTTTGTATCGCCATAACAATACAAGAAACTCATTACGACGAAAAATATCTGTTAATTTCATTCTTCAACCATAATTTTTCATAGTCAAAATTAATTAACTACTTAAGTATTAACAATCATTAATGTAACTGTAAGCCAGATCATCCTTAAATCTCTTTTTAATATCAGAATTCGAGTTCGCTCCCCTGTGCGGCTTTACGTAATTTTTAATTACAAAATTAATGAAAAAATAATTATATTTTCATACAATTTACGCTAAAAAATGAAAAATCGTTTACTTCATACAAGAAATGGTTGGAAAAATACTCTATCTCCTATCGTTTATGGCACGCGAGTTGAATTACGCGAATTGCTTCTGCGAAAATAAGGTCGAAGAACTTTCGAAGCGTGGTAGAAGTAATAAGGGCTAATCTAATTAAAGAAATTATTGCATGGCTACACAAGGTGACTTGATAATGTAAAAATTTATAGAATGATCTAGCAGTTTTGTATATATTCTAATATCAATATGCATTTTTTATTTTCTTTTAATATCGAGTAAATCTAATTTGAATGTTTGAAAAGTATTATGTAATTAAAGCTTACATGTCTCACGAGTTAAAATAAAATATGATAATTTTTATTTCCTAATTAATTCTAGATTAGAATGGTTTATCATATAATAGGTGTTTTATGTAATAAAAATGGCATGTAGTTATAACAGTGACTTTATTATACGCAGACATTAATTGATCCACTTTCATAAATACATCGACACAAGCTTAACATTTATCCGTAAATTAGCAATAATATATACAATTGACAAGGGTAGTTCAATAGTAAAATTTACTTTCAATCATAAAATTCGAATATAATTTCTTAGAATATATTTCTTTCATACAACTTTTATTATTTATTATAAAATAGACGAATTTTTTCAAAATACACACATTCAACATTCAACCTAATGAAGTTTATATATCACAAGGTATAAAAATGTACATTTTACTACATTTAAAACAATAAATACTATAACATACATTTTTTAAATTCTTTATAAACATGATACATATATTACGAGGTATAATTTATTTAAATAACAATAAAATATTAAAATTATGACAAAATTTCGAAAAAATAAAATACGAATTAATTTTATTTTTAACGCGAATTGCCAGAAAGAACCGAACTAAATTACAAACTTTTTTTAAACTTTATAAGATTAATCTTGGTAAAGATGATCAAAGTCAAGTTGTTTTGTTTCTTATTAATCATTAATAATCAACCTTATTTTAAACATTCCCTGGTATACTATTATTTCAAAAATATATTCCATTATATTTTTAATATGCATATTAAATTAAATATCTTAAAACTTTGAAGGATTTTAATGTTGATATACGTATATAGAGAGGATATTGAAATAAATCAAGTAAAAGTAGACTATATTTTGAGTATGAAAAGATGAGTATTTAAATTTCATGCATTGCATAAAACATATTCATAGGCTTGATTAAATTTTCTGTTTTAACATATTGTTAAAAAAAATCTGTTGTTATTTAACAGTTTAAAGCACTAAATAAAAATTTAGTACATTTGAATATGCAATACTTAATTTGAATTATTATTATTAGATTAATTAAAAAAAAAAATTAATCAGATCAAAGTGAATAGTCAACAAAGTTATTGAAATTTTATCTCATAGATAAAACAAATTCTAACATCTATGACACATTTAAAAATATTAATTTCGATAATCGCTATTCATTCAAAATTAATGTTCAGCAGTCTTTATCTGAAGCAAAACAACATAATATTCTTTTTCACCGTGACTGCACCTTCGCTACAAGATTTTTGAGCATTTTGTTAGTATCGAGCAGCTGTTCTTTAATAAGTTTTATGTCATCCTCGGTCGATTTGATCTGGGTAGACAGATGATCCATAGTAGAGTGCATCAGAAACTCGTTGCCTTCCTCGCTTTGCTGCTTCATCCAGGTTACATGTTCACTGAGACTGACATCGTCCTCATCTACTAGTGGCGCATTCCTTTGGGCTATCTCATAGGCAGCCTTCAAAATATCTTTGGGTAACCTTTTCTCCAGAGGATTAAGCGGTTTTACAACCAATACCCTTTTGCGATTGTCTACGTCGATCTTGTGATCGGACATCCATTTCTTGAAAGTGTAAGGTATTCTCCCGTTGTATAGTACCATCTCAGTGAATAAAATTAATTTAGTCTGTCGCACTAGTTTCGTTAATCCAGCGTGATTTCTTAAACCCTGGATGTCATGGACCGCAATACCAACCAGGAGATTCATCAGAATCACAGTCACAAAGACAATGAATAAGGTGAAAAGAATCTGCGAACAGACTGATAGAGGATGGTACAGAACAAAGGAGCCATCGTGCAGTATGTCATCTTGATTAATCAGTCCTTCAAAATCTAACTCGCCAGCCATCATAGCTAAAACCTTTATGAGGCCAGTAAACGGATTTCCAAACGATGGTTCACCAACAAAAATCACACAAAAGCTTATTGTAAATCCAATTAACAGTCCAGAATAAGCCAGCAACAATTTGGCAAATTCGAACTGGATATGAGTAAACATGGCAACGTAGGTACCGAAAGCTGGCAATTGGCCCACCATCAGCATGAGATTCGTCCAGGCGCAAAGAATCGCGAAGGCTCCAACGTAATTCTGCCAGTCGTATGTTCGTCCCGTATAAATAAATGAAGTGACAAAAACGCTTATAATAACAATGGCGTCCAGAACATTGTCGATGTTCATAAAATACTGCCTCGCCGATTTGTACACCATGAAGCCGAATATCTTTCTCGGTATTGTGACACAAGTGAGTATCAGTGAAACGTACCACTCTATTTCGATCACGTGGCGCCGGAAAAGAAAGTGCGAAATACGTTTGTTGTTACAAATTTTGGAACTATTGGCTTCATTAAGGTTGTAGCATTTGTAAGCCAAAGCCGTAAGAACATAGGTCGTCATACAGATGACTGTTAGAGCATAGAGGAAAATCCTCAACAAGTAGAACTTGCGAATTTTCTCCCACTTCAGGTGAAGAAAGGCCATGACTAGAGGATGAGACAGAAGATCTTTCTGATGCTCTTGGACAAAAGTATTGATGAAACTCGTTTCACATTGGTTATTACTGGGAAACAAAAGATCAAAATGCAGTCTCATCTCAAATTCGCGATTGTGGGGAACCGGCCGCTTCAGTCTAATCGAGGCATCGAGCCTCTGTCTAAAGACCTGCAGGGATTCTGGTATCTTCCTTAAAATGATGTTTAGAGCTGTAAGTCCTGTTTTAGTGGTTGCACTTACATCAGCGCCAGCCCAAATCAAAGAATCAACGCATTGTGACTGTTCGTTCAGTGAAGCAATATGTAGTGGTGTCAGCTCCTGCTTATCCTTGACGTTGACTGCAGCACCATGTTTCAATAAAAGCTCCACAAGTTCAGGCGAAGAACAAGTGTTCATGACGGAGTAATGCAGAGGTGTACGGTGATTTTGGTCAACAGCATTAGGATCCGTTCCCGGGGTGCAAAGAAGCAGCTCAGCACATCCTAACGATTGCACAAAGCATGCGACATGCAGGGGTGTCTCACCAAGATTGTTCTTCTGGGCCACGCTAGCACCTTTTTCTAACAATAGCTTAACAACTTTTTCAGAGCGCGCCCTCACAGCGCAATGCAGCACCGGCTCAACATCCTGAAAATTAGAAGAATTGAGCTTGGCACCATTGTTGATCAGCAACTCAGCAGCCTCAACGGAATTGCCAAATGCAGCAAAGTGTAAAGGGGTATAGTGTATCGTCGTATTTACGTAGTTAACATCAGCACCATTCTTAATTAAATATTCTAGGCACGGTATACTGCTAGTCAGTGATGCAACTAAAATAGCATTCATTCCCGTGGACGGCTCGACATAGTCTCTCTCCGCGCCACAGTCCTCTAACTTAGGCAACAAGTGTGCCAATCCTCGGAAACACGCCCACAAGAACATAATATTCTTGAATCTCTGGTCAGCGTTCGGCAGAAGATTACCATCGGGTCCTTTCTCGATATTCCCCTTTTCCATCTCCAGCAAGTCTTTCATCTCTACAACGTTAACAGCTGCCCACATGGCAGTCTTTAGACTAGTCCCGTCGATCTTCACGTGCTTGAGCGCCTCGAACTCCCGATCGAAGAAGAGCGAGTCGTCGACCGGTGGAGGCGCGCCCGCGTCTATTTCAACGTGTTCCGTCGAATCCTGAGGCTCGGTCACTATGACCTTATCAGGCCCAAGCTGCGAGGGCCTCATGCTATGCTTGGATCTGTAGAGTGAGGCCAGTCTGCCGCGGAAAAAATCGCCGCGCGACGGTCGACGTTGCCGCTCGTAAATGCAACCCATGGAGTAATGTCGCGGCTTTCGACACTCCGAGCGTGGAGAGCGAGGCACGTGGTTCAGGTCCGACATGTCCACCTGGTCCTCCTCCTCGGCCATCTCGTTCAGTTTCCATGAACGTGACATTGTGGCTCTGCGGTTCTCTGGTAGAAAAGGGAAGGTGTTAGTAGTACGTACAGTAAGTAAAGTTTTTGAATTTGATGTGTATTTTGGAGGAATATGTAGGTGCTTGGTAGTAGAGTTTGAGCTAGTTTTTTTTATTTTATATATTTTTTTTATTGTTTTAGAAACTATTTTTTATTTGATAGAGTTGATTTATAAAATTTGTTCAAATAATGAATTGAATACTATTTTTTTTCATATCCGTAACTTTTTGATAATTATTTAACTTTATTTATATGAATAAAAATATATTTCTTTCTTATTTCTCTTTTATATAACCTTGATTTTTTTTCAATAAATACAATAAAGTACATTTTTATTCTTCTAATAATATCATCAATTGAAATAAATGTAATCCACTTTTCTCATAATAAATTTGTAAAACCACAACATTCAATCATTTTACATGCAATTATTTTTTAATAAAATAGACCACACTCACAATAAAAATGCTAAGTTCACTTTATGTAATTACGAACAATCCTGCTGCGACTACTGGCTCGAAAAACAACCCCATCAATCAAGCGGAAGAATGGTTTAATCCTCTATTAGGAAAATTAATTGAATTCAATCAGCTTTTACAAGGTACAAAACACGCAATCGTTTGCGAAAACTTGTAACAACTGTTAAGTATGTTTGAACACTTCTCTGAAAAGTCAATCTCTCACTTAACGCTGCTCGCGTGAAAGAAACCACCTGAACGCTTTCAAAATCATTGTTTAACCGAAGATCATGATTTGAGGAACTGCTCACTTTCAACCGGTTAATTTTGTTTCTTTTATTTAAATTGATAAACTAATCTATTTGCTTTTAAACGATTAATTCAACAAAATGACGCAACGAATGTCGTAAGTAGTATATACCTGTTGATTTTAAATGCAAGAATTTTCAGTTTAACCGTTAAGACATTACTTATTAATATTCTTGTAACAAGCTTGAAAAAATAAGTAAGTTTAATACTTCTTACCGATCACTGATTTAATTATATTCTAGAATACCAGAAACGTTTTATCACGCATAAATTTTAATAATAAAAGTATGACATTTGTCTCCGCACTTTAATCTTTCCCAATTTATCTCACAAGAATTACCATTGAATTGAAATTACAAAACAGACAATTATTTTTAATTCCAGAACCTCTACAACCAAACCACACGCTCGACTCACCATATCAAGCAGCCCTCCTCCAAAAAGCACAACCCCCTCCAAAACAGAGATCACCAAAATCACAGCCCAAGGTCGTGACACATACGAACCTGCAGCCGAAACAATAGCCAGCTCCGTCAGCGCATAATCGCTCCGTCTCCGTCAACCCTTCTCCCTCCTTCTCCGTTATCAGATGCGCAGTACGCGCTTGCACACACGGCCACGAAAAGTGTCACCTCACTGACGTAGAGTCGGCAGTCGTCATCATCATCCACTGTGCGCTCGTTTGAGCCACTTTAGCACGGTCATTTGCTGCGACGATCCCCTCCGCCTCGTCTCGCCAAACTACACACTCTGGGCACAATGCGCGAGCCGCACGCCTTCGGTTTGTCCGTTTGCGCTGCTGGCTCGGCGCGAACTGCCGACCGAGCGCTGAGACAGTCGAGCGCGATGTTGTACGTATACGTCCTCGGCCTTTTTTGGGGGGGTGATGAGCGCCGCTTTTGCGGATGATTCCGGACGGCGGGAATCGGCTATGGTTTCGTGGCTGGATCGACGGGGGTGGAGAATTAAGTGCTCCCCTGGTGGATGGGTTACTCGGTGAGGTTTAATTGGCTTCGCGTGATGTCGCACGGTGTTTGGTCTTCGGGGTGATTTTGGTTGTTTAGGCTGGCCTGGGGGTGAAGGACGATGGGTTACGAGATCGTTGATTGAAATGAATGTCTTCTTGGTCGAAGGTTGCTTTCTTGGAGTTCGAGTTTTATGGTTGCTGGTTAATACGACCTGTAAATATTGGATGGGATTAGAGTAGGCTTATTGGTATATTGCTGACATTTAGTTTTGAGTATATTTTAAATGTTTGTAGGATAAAAAAAGCGTCTGCGCGCGATAAGGCGTAAGAACTATCTCTTCGGTGGATATAAGCTCATTGATAAAGTGATAATTATTAGATCATTTCTCAAGTTCAATCAGTTGGATAAACGTCTTTGTATATCGCGGGTATAGATATAGATTGTAAAATAATTATTACGCGAAAAATACAATGTCTAATTCTTTAAAGAACATTTTCTGACAATGAGTACAACATTTTATATACGTTTTAAAATCAAGTTTTTCTATTGTTTCTTCGTTAAGTAAGAATAAATTAGACATATATTTTGATGGTAAATTAGATACGTAAAATTAATGCTTTATACAATAAGAATGCTGTCAAAAAAAAAAGTTAAATTATATATAGATACTTAACATGAAGACTTGACATGAAATAAATGTAATATTAGAGATTGTATAAATAAATTTATCTGCACAAAACGAATTTCACATATCAAAATAGACTGTTGCCGTATTACTATACATTACTAATACACTGATGTATTAATTTTTTGCACTTTGAATATGAAAAGAATGTTTTTGTCGTACAAACATGTAAAATATTTCAGAACATTATTTAAAACATTTAAAATTTAATAAGAACTTCAATAAAAACCTCCAAAATCTTACCTTCAATATCAATCGAATCGTATCAATCGACAGATAAACAAATAATCATTCTATTTATTCTTCGAATTCGCCTTTTTCTATTTGACTATTCCTCTGCAACCTTGTTCTTTTCTCGACTACTACACACAGTGTATTCATTATCACAGCAATAACGTGATTTTTTCGCGTCAAGTCCCAACACTCAAACTAAACTCGCAATTAAATCCAATTCACTCACACTTCTCCCACTGCACAAATATATCTTCATTCAAATCCTCCAACCAACGACTCCAAAACTCCAACTAAAAGCCGCGCATTCTTTACAACACGCGCACTCTGAATAAAACAATCGTTCACGTAAACACTTCGTGTATTTCACATTTTTCTCTCGCCAACAATATTCCTACTAAAGCTGAGCGATCATTCCGGGATATAACCTTGCAATTAATCACACCGAAAACCGTAAACGTCCGAGCATTAATCGCACTATGTGCGCGCTCGCGCGCGAAAGTTTCCTAGAAAGCCACGCTTGTCTGGAATATTTCGAGATTCACCGTTCCTCTATGATCGGATGTGAGAATTCGGCTGAGGTCCTATTTTTTTCTGCCCGGAGCTTTCTCTAATAATCGCGCACACGCGGTTTATCGACTTGACCGGCGCGCTGTAAGCAGCCCGAGGCGTCGCTGAGCCAGATAAACGGCGCGATAATGCATTTGCCGATGATTGGCTACGTGAAATTGTTTTTTTTTTTTCTGATCGCGGAGTGTTTTTCTTGAGCTGCTGTCCTGCGGTGATAAGTGTGATTGATTTTTTGGGTTGGGTCGTTTTTCTTTTTCTTGGTTTAATTGAATTTAGAATTTTTGGTTATTTGGTAAACATATGTTCATCAAATGCGATTTATTAAATTGATATTAGTCATTGTTTTAATAATAGGTACGGTTATTGAATGACTGTTGAACCTTATCATCCGTTACTTTTAAATCGCGAAAAATAAGACTCCTTTATTATTGTTAAGATTTTCAAAAAGATAATGAGAATTGATTTATATATATTTATCTGATTTTATTTTTCACGATGTCAATCGGCTACATGTGTTTACTCAGACGAAGCATCCTTACTCATCTAATCGAAAAATTTCGCTCCACAATTTATTACTCCAGTCTTTTATCACCACTCCATACCTCTCATTACTCAACCGCGTTATTTGAAGGTACAAAGTACAATTTTGAAAAGCCGAGACACTATTTCAGTTCACTGGAAGCGCCGATCAATCATCTGAATCACAACAAGCGTAACAATAGCCACTGCGCGCGCTCTCGATGCCCGCGATTTCTCGAAATATCTTCATTGTGCAGGTGCACTCATCCGATTCAGCTCGCCGCTGGAAAATCTCTAATTTGCCTCGGCCGCTTGTTTTCATCTAACAGCACACACGCGCACAAATATATCACTATTAATGACTACTTTGTCCGCATCCTCGCGGTGACTAAACAAAAATAGCGTCCCCGAGTCAGCTGCTATAATCACCATCCTCCATATCCGATCGCAAAAATCCACAAAGCTACGATCGACAGCCGAAAGTAAGCCCACATCGTTAACACTTGTACAACTAGCCGGCAGTGAGTGGTCTTTGAAAGCAGACAACGAGCGCTTAAAAATGCTTTCATAAAAATATGGGTGCGAAGAGTGGGGGGCAAGGACCGGCTTGCTCGCTTTTCCCAGCCGGCTGATTTATCGGGTTTACGCGGCGCGAGTCTCAATTACTTATTGCTGGTCGCGTGCCCGCATACTCGATGAGCGCGTTGATTGTACACATGTGCGTCTTTTTCGCGCTTGTCTTCCGAGTTTTTATGGGCGCCGTTAATCTTGGATTTTTCGGCGGAGTGAAGGCTGGATGTTTACGAGCGGGTGTACTTCCGGCTTGGGGAGTGGAGCTTCGTTGAATTGAAAATTAAGAGATTGATTTTGCCGTTCTGGAGGTGAGAGGTTGGTTGTACAGTTAGCGGGGGACTGATTTGCAGATTGAATTTATTAGATGCAGTGGGGTGGAGAGATTGGTAAAGCTGCAGTTTTTAAATTGTCTATTTTTTGTGAACTTAGTTAAAAAATAATTTTATAAAAAATAATATGTTTAATAAATATAGAATTTAAAAAAGCATACCGTAATATATTAATAGTTTTTTTCAACTAAACGTGGGTGGAGCTTTTGTTCAGCTAATCAATAGTTTGACAAGATCAAAAAAATTATATTTATTGGTTTTAAGAAGCTGCAGAATAGAGCACTTCGGTAGTGCTAAAAATAATACAGTCTGATTTCATTTCTCATTGATTATTCATCTCTTTTTGGATGGTCGAGAGTCCACGCAAGCATTCTCTTTTTTTTTCTTAAGATTATAATTTTTCAAGTATTGTTTACATTTTTTTCTTTACAATGATACATACGTGACTGAGCACTTTAAATATTAATAAAAATGACAAACTTTTTTAGGTGTCTACCTTTTAATGAAATATAAATGGGAATATACAAAGAATAAAAAGTTTGTTAAATATGTACGTGTACATTTTGTTTTGTAAAATATTGACGAACATATAAAAATATATTTATTACAATGCAATTTTAAATTTTTATTTATAAATCTTTGAAAAAATATGTAAAAAAGTTATTTAAGACCTAAACAATTAGGAAAATCTAGTGATCTATTCATCTTTGATCTCTGCAAATTAAGAAAACAAATATTCATCAAGTATTACCCATATAAAAGCTGAATATAAACTAATAATGTTTTGGAGAACGTTATAAAGCGAGCACTTATAAGTATAAATAAACTGTTTGAAAAGTATGCCAGATTCTTGCCCAACGCACCTTTCAAACCGATACTTTTATTTTTGAACTCTTGGCATTGTGTACATTTTTTCTGCCCTGAAGTGAAACATTTGTACTGCTGTCAAAACGTCGGTACTTTGGGTTAGTAAGTAGTTTTTTAGTTTGCCTAGATCACGCATCTAACTTTATTAAGAACAACCTTGAAAGACTGTTATTTATACTAATCAATATTAAAATAAAATTGTTTTAGACAATTACATGATCTTACTGGTTAAAAAAGTAATGTTCAAAAAAATATCAGTTATTGTTTCTAAAAATATTAATTACATCAATTTGGTAACTATTTTATATTTTCTTTTATAGCCTTCTCTATTTCTATAAACATTGTTATAAAATATATCGTCCATTTTAATATAACTATTGTCTGTCAGAATATATTAATATTAAAAAAAAAATATATTTATAAAATACTACTAATTACCAATTCAATAAAACCGTTATATCTTCAAGATCTCAATAAATGAATACAGCTCCTAAGAAAATACTGCAAGGATCTCTCACAGTGTATTTTCCTACGTCACATCCCAAGCCCACAGAGTCAATAATTCATTCCCATCCATCCCAAAACCCACACTTACATCTCTCAACCTCACCTAATAAAACACCGTCTCTGTGCATTCAACCACGCGCGAAACGCGTAGACATATTCAACGCACGAAAACTCCGACCGATCGCGCTTTGTCTCCAACGTATATTCTCCTTCCTTCCATTTCTCCGCCGCGAAAATTACAATGACCGAGTTCGCGGCCTTGCCGACTGTCGCGTATGTATTCTGGCTTCGTTGCGATTGCGCGAAATTTTGGACTTCTTTTTTATTGTTTATTGGCCGCGGTTTAAGGTGGACGAGTTTTGGCGGGTTATTCAACGACTGGTTCCGCGGCAAGTTGGGCAATTTTGCGGTGAGCGAGGGATTGAGATGTCAATGCCGCGTGTATATGGTGCTGAGAGATGTTTTTATCGGTGAATGAGTTTGTTAACATTCTGGTTGCGTATGGGTATAGGTTGTAGGTGTCGATTTATGACGTCTTATCAGGGACTTTAAGAGGTTCTTGGAATGGGAGGTAATTTATGCGCTGGGTTTGGAGAATAATAGACGCAGATGATGTAAATTTTGGGATTGAGAAATGATGATGATTCAGTTTTGTATAGTGACATAGATGCTGGTTATTCAAATTGATTAGCGATTTTCAAGTTCATGATGATTTGACAACTAATTGAATATTCGAGAATTTGCTTTTTACGGTTTTGTAGCATTTATTTGAGAACAATTTTGTTGTTATACTTTATAAATAGTTAATTAAAAAGTCATCAAAACGAATAATTCTGTTGTTATATTTGAAATTTCTTAGGTCATTAAATAAACAAATATTAAAAAATAAGTTTCTAGAATCATCTCTTTTAGTTAATAAGAGGAGCTTCTGAAATTTTAAAGTCTTACACGTGTTAGATAATATCATAACGAGATGTAGTTAAAAGATCTGTCTTTCAAAAGTAGTTTATTACAATGTGAAAGATCCGTATCCGCCTAATACTTATCAAAGAACACGTAATTTAAACACTTGTAAAATCAATGTCTTTTTAAAAGACGCAATAAATGATTTTGTTTTTAATGTTTATCGACAGACGACACTTTTATAACTGTACGATCTAAAAATTTAAGAACATGTGAAATAGTTTTCTTGTAAATGCTTACATAATTTCTTATTATGATGGAATAAACTTTGTTATTGGCTAAATTAAGAAAAGTAGTTGATCTTTGATATGTCATTTTCTAATTTTCGACGACTAACTTTTACAGGCCTATTTCGTAGTCATAAATGATTATTTTTAAATAAAGGGAAATGGTCTTGTCTTACTGTATAATATTTTTATGTAAATCGATACAATCTTCCTGATACATGGAAATAGATTTTAATTGAAAATATGTTCCAAGCAAAATCAATTTATTAAAGGAATAATAATTGCTAATAATATCTAATTCTAATAATAATTTAATTATTTAAGCATAAGCATTGAAATTTTCTTACTTTCTCACAATGCATTGTCGTCAAATCAATTAATAATAATTAATAATAAGCCTTCAATATTTTAAGATTTTGTAAACATTATAATTGAACTTTTTTGTCGTAAAATGAGCCAACAATTATAGTCAGATTTCTAGCTAATCAGAATTAGGTACTTTAAAATATATTAATAATGCAATATTAAATTCTTTACTAAATTTTTAAAAAATAATCATTTTGAGCAATTTTTTAAAAAACATAAATAATTTTGAGTTTTTTAGTTCAAAATATTGATTTTCTAAAATTTATGAAAAATTTCAATTTTTAGAGAGGCTATTAAATTGATTTGTACTGGTCACATGGGTTACAACTTTCTTTGGGCTTCTACACAATTTTCAATGAATTATCAAATATTTAAAAAATTTTAAAATTTTACATGCACGTATATATATTATGATCATTTGTATGCATATAAAGGAGATATGAAATTCTTATTCTTATAATGCTTGCAAAAACCTATTTTTTTATTTAATTTTCAATTTTTTATAAATATAATAACATCATCTTATTGCTCCCCATTGAAACAATAATTTGACGTCGTGAAATTGACATGAAAAAATAAGTTTCCGCATTTAATCCGAGATTTAAGTGATCATTTCAAGATTCCCTTAGTACTTCAACGTTTATCTACGTTTTCTAGGCTAAGGAATATTTGAAGTTTTTGGTTACTAAATCCTTCTTTAATTAATCTACTAATCCTTCTTAAATTAATGTGTAATATATAGCGATAAAATTTCCTCGACAATTCTAATATTTCTTGATGTTTTTTAGAGCGAGAAATCCGAATTCCTAGATTACCAAACCCCCACACATTCTCAACATTTTTACAGCTAAGCCCCTCAAAACCCATCTGCCACACCGTAGCCTCCAAACGCAAACTTCATTCACCGTAAACTAAAAACTCTGACATCACACGAAAATCCCAACGAGCAATTTCCCGATCAAAAACGAAGAAAAAAAACAATAATAATACAACAGAGCCCGCTTGCTCGCATACGTCGCGCCTCGTGATTCTCGCCGTGAGATGTGCAGCGCGAAGCTCGCGCGTGGGCGAATTAAGCCGTCCCGTCACGCGCCCGGCGGATGTATGCTTCGACGAAACTTTTCGCTCGAAAATCCGCTTCCGCATTTTCGCGGCCTTCTTCCGAGCGCGAGCGATTGTTGCTTGGTAAATATGCGGCGTGTCCGATCGCGCCAGTTGAAAAATTCATGCGCCTGATTGATAGCTCGGCGCTTTTAACGGGGAACGTTGTAGAAACTGGAGAGCGGCATTGAGAAAGTGTCGCGCGGAAAAATCGGCGCGGTCTCTTGGGTCTTTGATTTTTTGTTTTAATGGTCTGAATTTTTACTTTTAGATAGGTTTTTTTTAGTTTGACTTTGAAATAAGAAATTTAATATTAAGGATATATATATTTGACATTATGGATAATAAGATTATAGGTACACCCACAGCATTTTTTCTGTAAAATTCTTCATAATTAAAGTATCAATTTTAAAAACATGATAATTAATATCACACTTTTTTTCTATTATCCTTTAAATCATTAAATCTAATCTTAACCTAATTTACATAAGATTATATCATATAAACGTTAACAAAAAATAGAACCTTCTCTTTTTAAAGATACAAACAAACAATAAAGACATTCTATTTCAAATGATTGATGTAGTCTCGCCTTTGATATACTGCAATACCTGTTCAACCACTGCTCAATGAAACGCTACGTGTTTAAAATTCAAATCGGTATGCGTAATGGCAAGCCTAGCAGAATGGTACTCTTATAAATGGTCAGTATCATCCGCATATGAGACACTTTTCCAATTCGTATCCCCGACCTTCCAGCCATGCTGATAGACAGGAAATCCAACGGAGATCAAGGGCTGATAAAACTTCGATGTTCGTCAAGGTTGCGTACCTTTGTTTTTTTTCTTTAAGACGATTTTACCGCTTACCACGTCAGAAGTTCGATAGACTACATCACTAACTTTAGTTCGGTGAACTAACTTACTTAGAGACATAAGCGATATAGGTACATGATTCACCGCACGTCTGATCTTCCGACCCTCGGCTTTGATTTGTTTGCGAGGATCGGATTGCTAGGCGCGCGTACGATCGATTGTTGAAGATCTGGTTTGTGCAGACGGTTAATAGAGTGTACTGTTGTTTTTTTTTTTATGTAATGATTATTTTAGACTCTGTAGTTGGTATTAGAAGATTGAAAAAACGAATTTTTTATTCTGAATTAATAATATTTATAATTATTTAAAATATGTAAAAAGTAACTTTTCGTGTACGATACCCATTAATATTTGTATGTATTTTAATATTAAGAAATTTTAATGATAAAATTAGACTTTTCATAATCTGTAGGAATCAATCAAAATGAAGTACTCAATCTATTTATAGAAAACCATATCGTTAAACTTAACTGCTAAAATGAGCCATCTAAGTTCAACGATATAAATTTGCATCAATCATGAGTCTAACCAGTCTCGTCTATTATCTACTTAGTAATTTTATTTAAAAAAGAAAAGAAAAAAAGACTATTCTTTAATTAAATTCATCACGTTACCGACCTAATTAATCTTTGAAGTGCTATTAGATTAGTAATTAGGTAATGAAAATACAATTGATTCGTAATATTTTGCTAGAAATTGAAAAATATTTTGTTTTTGAGAGTAACGGAATACATATTCAAATCTTAATCGACATACGTCACGATATCTTATTGAAATTCATAATAGGTTTTTATATGTGTATGTTAATATTTTTTAACAAAGGAACAATGTCCACTGACAGCAATCTAAAAAATTGCAACCTAATTTTTTTTACTTTTGAACAGAGTATCTAATTAAACCGTAGCAGTATTCGTTTCCTACATCAGTTCATTTAAATACTGTTTACGTTTTTCAGCTTAATACAATGTTTTTTTATATAGCTTTTAAAATATCTTTCTTTTTTCTAAAAAGATTTGTATCAACTTAAGATCAGATTTTAAAATTAGGATCATTTAATTCAATTAAATATCTGAATATAATGGTAAGCATTTAAATTAGAAAATATCCTCAAGTTTTTTAAATCATTAAATTTGTTACTGCATAATATTGCTTTTGACCGTATTTTTCTATAAGTTATTCTAATGAAAATTCTTATTACTAACTAATTTATATAGAAATAGTAATAAACACGGTTATACGCTCGGTAATAGCCAAATGCGTAAATATCCATGAATTAATATTTAATCGCCTGAATGTATGTAGGTATCATTATTCACACCTAAACATTTTTCTAACAAGACCAACCTCTCGTGCACCACCCTTGAGCAAACCTTGACTGAAACGTCAACGTTCGGAAAACAACGCCCGGACGATCCTTGAGCGCGCAAAAATGTCAAATGTTTGACAATAAAGCCGCGGTGCTCGCGAGGCGCGATTGCGCAAAGTTCTGAAAAACATGCCTCGTTTCCGCGAGCGTGTAGTTTTCTTTTTTATTATCTTCGCGCCAATGAATGAGGCGCATGATTGCGAAAGGACTATATATGCGAATAAAGTGCAAATTTCCTGTTTAGAAGCCGTCTTGAATGGCCTCTTTTGCCGTGTTTAAGCAAAGGTTAATGGATTTTGAAATGTGCATCCTTGGCAGAGGTATGGGGTCGAAATTCGCATTTGTGAGTGCGGGATGAATTTATAGATATTTTAATGGAGCATTTGAACGAGACTGACGAATACTAGGATCTGTCATGATATATTTGGTAAAACCTTTGTTAATATGAAAATATGCAAACATTATGACAGTCTTAGAAGGCCAGTAGCACAATTAATGTAATAAATTTTAAAAACGACGTGTTTAAGTTATACCTTTATCATTATCAAAAATAATAACTTTATAGATTGCAGAACAAAGCACTTATAAGGCATTAAAATGGTATGTATGGAATTACCGATTCTGAAATACATGATAATTAAAAAATTTTCTTTTCTTACTTAGTTGATAAAGCTACTTTTTTATTCAACACTTTGCCTTGAGAAAATTTATAGTTTTCTGTACATTACGATTAATTTTCTTAAACAATATTGTAATGGCTTTAAATTTTCATATAAAATTTCTCACTCTGTCGTATTTGTGTTATTTAGGATTGTATTTATATTAAACTTTAAGTACGTAAGGGGATTTTTAATTTTTTTTCTTTGCATTATAAGAAATTAATTTAATATCATCTTATATAATAGAATAAATAAAACACAAAATTTTGTTATCAACTACAGTTTATTTAGTAACAGTTCAGGTCCCATGCAACTTTTACGTAATTTGTATGCCAAGACATTTTTCTATTTGATCGTAATATTACGCATACAATTAAAAACTTGTTTACAAAATCAACGTTTATAAAAAGTCATTGTTAACAATCTTTAACATTATTTATTCATTTTTAAAAAGAATAAATTTACTTACAGTTTCTCTAAGCAAGACTGCAAAAATAGCGCAAAAATTTTAATAATTTTTGTTGTTACGAATTTTTTTTCAATTTATTATACCAATTATAATACGACAATATAAAAATATACAATTTGAAGATTCGCCATACAAATTAAGTTTACATTAAGTTATATGTATAGATATATCAAAATGCGATAAAAACAACACTTTTGAGATTTATTTATTATTTTTATAAAATTGTTCTAGGCGCTTGTCATAAATATAATAAAAACTATGAAAATTTATGTCACATTTATTACATCATAAACAAATCTAATCGATCTATTTCGTTTATCTTTTTTTCTACAATCTAACTTAATTGACTTTCTGGCGCACAAATGCTACTTAAACTCTATTGCTTTTTAACAACTACAGCTCAACAACCTTTTTGTATACATAGTGTATCAAAGAAAACGAACTGCATTATTAACAGATAAATCGATTTAATCCTCACTTCGATCTCGAATCAACCTTCATTGAATCGCTAACGCCACAATAATACTTACATCCTATTACTTATAATTAGCTATAACTAAACAACCTATATAGTGTATCAAATTAAGAGAAAAAACGCATCATTATATGAAAAATCGATTTCGACCTCTTCTCGAGCCCTTAGAAGTTAATAAACTTTTGTTGAAACATATTTGTCATTAAATAAAGACTAATCTATCGAATCATGGAGAATTCGTTATTGCTAAAAAGACTCGCAATAAAGATAGTAGACAAAAGTATTTACTGATTTTCATAATAATAATTAGATATTGTTAATTATCTCAATACATATGTTCCATTATTTAATTCATAGTCTAATAATTTTGATGTCGAACAAATATTTTTTTTAAATTATTTAAGAATACAAGTGACAAATTAAAACGCAATAAATAAAATTTGACCTCTTAACATTTAAAACCTTATCTTCTTTTGATGTGTTTTAAAAATATTTATAAAGAAAAAAGGTTAATACGAAAATTTATTAACAAAATAATCAAAAGAAAAATTTATCTTCGATAAACTGACTCATAATAATAAATAAGTCCCAATTCGTCGAAATTTCTTAAGTTACTTATATTCTAATGACTTCATAACAAAAAAATAACTTCTTTCTTCTTTTTGTTTCCATATGTATTGTTATAATTATCTAATAATACGAATCAAAATTAAAATAAACTACTTCAGCTCAAATTTAAATTTCTTCAATACATTATTATATACAATTCTAAATTACTTAATAGTAAAATTTTACAACTATTATTCTCAACTTTTAAAAATATTCATATAATATTTAGTATTGTTCAGAATCAAGTTATTTTAAAGATAAAATTTAATATTTACACTGTACAAAATAGCAATTAATCTAGATCTCAGATATCTATAGAATATCATGAATAGGAATGTAAAAGCATGAATTGTGAACCATTTTAAAGCAAATTGTAATAGCAGTATTCTTAGCACTAATAACAAGCACAAAATAATAGCGGTTTCACAATATTTTATAAAAAAAGAAAATGATGGCCAATAATGAGAACAATGCCTTATATAGTATACTGTTTATATAAAAAAATTCATTTCTTTATATTGTTTGTACGTTTATTCTCTAGGTCGCTTCTGAAAAAAATAATTTTAAGCAATACCAAGATTTGAATGCCGGACAAAGCAACATTACATAACAAAACAGCCTTTAACAATTAGTAAACATGCATCTGCTTACAAAATAAATTTAAAGCCTCTAAAAATAAAATTTTAAATTATTTATAAATTTCTCTTTTTAAATCGAAGTGTGCGATAATAAACAGCAGCCGAGTCTCAATCTCTTGGAATCACTAAAACTTTCCATCATAACATGCTCTCGCCAAATGCCTTGACGCCAAGGTCATTTAACGGAGAAAGTCCTGACCAGCTCCTGTATGAGCTTGTTGTTGCTTTCGCAAATCTTTTTTAGCTCTGCGACTTCCTCCTTGAGTCTCGCAGCTTCCTCGAGTGCCGTGTAATCCTCCTCACCAGGCTTACGTCTCACTGAAGCGTTGGCATCGAATTTCTGATAACCATAGATCGTGCTGGTTCCACGCTTGCTGGACAGCGTCGATGAGAAGATGGCACCTTTGCGCTCACGAGCTACTTTATAAGCACCTGCAAGCACGTCTCGAGGCAGTCGTTTTTCACGCGGATTTAACGGTCTTACGGTTAAAACGGCTTTGAGCGGCGAGGGTAACACCAGAGCAGTCCAGCGCAACATTTTCATTAGGCACTGTGGCAGAAGACCAAGAAACAGAGCCGTCTCGAGATCGCAGATGAGCTTGGTCTGACGAACTAGTTTAGCCAGACCAGCTGTCTTCTGAAGGCCTTTGATGTCGTGGACGGCTATACCCACTAGGAGGTTCATGAGGACTATGGTAACAAAAAGTAGGAAGAGAACAAAGGATAGCTGGGCTGAGACTTGCAACAGTATCCAAGATGTGCCGCCCACATCGACTGGTCTGCCACCTTCTTCCTCGCCAGGGAAGAATAGTTCCTCAAAGTCCAGCTCGCCTGTCATCATGACTAGCACCTTGATCAACCCCGTATGAGGACTACTAAAGGACTTTGACCTCGGGAATATCACGCAAAAACTCGCCGTAAAGCCCACCAGTAGACAGGCATAGGCCAGCAAGAGCTTAAACACCTGAGCCTGAACGCTTGTAAACATGGCCACGTAAGCACCGAACATGGGTAGCTGACCAATCATCAGCATGAGATTGCTCCAACCGCAAAGTACCGCAAACGCGCCCACGTGACTTTGCCAAGTGTAAGTCCTGCCTGTAAAAACAAACGAAGTGGCAAACACGCTGACAATCACGCACCACTCAACCATATTTTCAGCTTGCGTGAAGAACTGCCTAACGCTGGAATAGGTCAGAATTCCCATGAGCTTGCGCATCCCTTCGAGAACGGTTAACACGACTAGAGCGTACCACTCGACTTCCAGCACCACAGGATGCCTGAACAGGAATCCGTTCAATCCGGTTGAATTTGCACACAGTGGTCTGCTTGAGTTGTCCAATTGACCGTGTGACTCGTTGTAACAGTTATGAGCTAGGGCTGTGATTACCCAAGCTGTGAGCACTAAGACGTAGAGGAGGTAGAAGAGTAACCTACCTACATAGTACTTGCGAATCTTCTGCCACTTGAGATGTAAGAACGATTGGCAGATTGGGTGTTCTAAAATTTCTTTGTAACCTTCTTTCACAAAAGTTCCTAAATATCCTATCTCACCTTGCTGCTGATGCTGTAGAAGAGGATGAAAGTCTAACCTCAGTTCCACTTCACCAGCTGCTGAGCCATGCTGATGTAAACTAATAGAGGCGTCTAACCTCTGCTTGAAACAATTGAGGGACGATGGTGTCTTCCTAAGAATGATCGATAAGGCACTGGTACCTCCTTTAGTCTTCGCACTGAGATCTGCTCCATGCTGTATCAGCACGTCAACACATTGGGACAGTTCGTTCAATGCTGCAACGTGCAGGGGCGTGTAACCGTACTTATCGGGTTTGTTCACTAAAGTTTTCCACTTGATCAACATTTCAGTGACGTCGTAAGCAAGAAGCGATCTGCCCAGAGCTACATGCAATGGTGTTCTGCCGTCATTATCTTCAGCATTGGGATCGCTACCAGCACGTCGCAAGAGGGACTCCACACATTCTAACGAATGTGTCCCAGCTGCCAAATGAAGGGCCGTTTGGCCTCTCCTGTTCTTCATTGATGAGTTAGCACCATTATCAAGTAACATATCGAGACATTCGACGCAGCCAGCCTCGGCTGTTAAATGCAATGCAGTGTCACCCTTTCTAGTGACTACGTCAACCATGCATCCAGCTGATAAAAGGATCTTAAGGCACGAAGCTACACCACGTTCAGCCACGTAGTGAATCGCCGCGAAGCCGGTACTATCCAGTCGATTGAGAGTGGGATTTTTCGGGGCAAGCAGTCGAAGAACGTCGCAAGCATTGTTTCTAGCAGCGGAGTGCAGAACCGTTTCCTCGCCCAGTGGAGATTCCTGGGACCAGTTTAGTTGCATAAAGTGTTTGGCCACATCGACGGCATTGCCAAAAGCCGCGAAGTGAAAAGGTGTGTGGGGCTTTCGATTGATAGCAGCAATACCCTGATCAAGGAGGTAGCGAACCCCCGCGAGACAGTTGCTAAAGGCACAGAGGTGCAGAGCCGTCATTCCCAGTTCCGGTTCTGAATGGTTCAGATCAGCGCCGTGACTGTGAATGATGGGTATCAGCTCGGCTAGACCAAGGAAACTGGTATAAAGCAGAAGAGCATTGACCTCCTGTGGCTTTTTGCAGCCCGACAGGTATTTCTCGGCCGTTGTCAGATCTACCTTACCAGTTTCCAGATCTTCCAGAATGTGCAGCCTGCAGCCAAGGCTTCTCGTGTGCTCTATCAAAAGAGTCTTTAGATAGTCCCTGGTAATCTGAATCGCGCAAGAGCTTTCCTCGGAAAACGAACTTTCACTGAGGCACATAGAGTAACACTGAGGTTCCTCAATGGGGGGTGGCGTTCCATACTCCATGCATCGATCTTCCTGAGTCCAGGGCGTTTCATCCGTTTCAGGCATAGACACTCGGCGATCAGCTGTATTGTTACCGAGACAACGGCTCAAGAGAAGAGAGGACGAGGTTTTCGATTTTGCAACTAATGACATGGCTGACGGGGGAAGCTGAACGCTGCTCGAGCTGCGCTCGAGACGGACGCGTTTGTTGTTGCGCACAACTGTTGACAAGATGGGAAATGCCTTGTTGAACTGCAGCTGCTGCTGCTTCTTTTTTTCGTCGTCGTCCGCCATTGTTGGAATATTTAGACGCTAGTAGTTGATGAATTCACTGAAAGAAAAAAACATTTATTAAGTTTGACGAAAGAAAGATGGGGGAACGGGCGAAGGAAGCTTGCAACAGTTTTCTGTGTTTAAAAAAGGATGTATTTTGCAAAAAGGTTGTATTAGCATTAACTATCTTTATAAAGAGTTTAATGATATTTTTAAGATCGCGACATTTCAGGCGTCTAAAGGATCAAACGTAAATGTCTGTATGAATTGCGTCATCTTCTTAAAACACTCTCCCATTAAACTATATGTTTTATTACGACCTTTGTACTAGTGAGACACTTATAGTAAATACGTCACTTGGTCAAGTGATAAAAGAACCATTGTCGCGTTATTCATAGAACGAAAAGTCATTGACCGTTAAATTCACTAACACAAAAATGTGTCAATCGAAAGTGTTTAAAAAATTATGTAGTACACAAGAATGAATTTATAATTATGAAGTTTTTTAATAAACGTTCGAACTCAATTCACATTTTTCACTAAAGATAAATAGAGAAACAAATCTTCGCAACAGAAATTATTATTCCCAAAATCTCTGTACAAAGAACATCCCTAAATACACAAAACACACACTCGACTAAGCAGACATCGACGAAAAAAGTAAAAGCATCCGCACAGTAAACACAATTACACCTAATCATCCATAACGAATCCTCCAAATTACCCAGCCACCAAAACGTACCGAAAAAAGTCTCCAAAATCAAACAAGCAGCATCGAAATCCCGGCCTACAGTGACGCACCTGTTTCTTCGTTTTACCGTTCGTCAACAATTAAGAATTCTCTCCTTTCTACCGGCAAACTAAGCAAGTGAGCAATTGAGCAGGTATTTTCCTTTGCCAGGCGCGCCGCTTTATTACAGACCTGTATTATCGCGCGCTTTCGCGATTGAAAATCGTAAACGTGCTCGCTGCCGACGAAGCGGAAAGGATTCTTTGAGCTCCCTGTTATGATGCTTTTTGCAGAACGAGTCTTTCACGTCTTGCTTTTACAGCTGGACGTTTACGTTTTCAGTTCAGCGAACTAATTTTGCATTTCGAGCTTGTAGCGCAGTTTGCGGCCGGTGCGAGATTTTGAAAATTGTAATATTTGTTGCGGAAAAATGATTGCAAAAAATTTTTTGATTATTGTTTTTACGTTATACCGATTGTTGGTTCCGGTAACAAAGACGAATCAAAATAATGAACGTTAAACAAATCGTCCCTTCTATAATGACTTATTCAATTACGCAACCAAATTGCTACATTAAAGTCGGAAACAATTCAGAGCTCAATCAAATTAAAAGAAATAATAAATTCTTAAATAAACGAAATATTGTAAATTACGTGCAGTTTTGCGCGTGGCAGTGCAAGGCCAAGGTTGACGAATTCGCCGCGTGTGTCGCCGTACCATCTGTAACGCGCACTTCTTTCGTCAATTGCCCGGCTTTGGAATTCATCCCTTTTTTTATCTCCGCTCATCAGGCACAATCATCGCCGTAATCAAGAGCCTACTAACTCTTCTGACAAAGCCTCTCATTCAACGTTGAAACCGCGTCGTTTTTATAATTAATTATAATAAAACTTTTACGCGCACGAATAACCACAGTAGAATAAATGTTATTTTTTTTTGTTTCAATAAAATTTTACTGAATCATAATCTAAATTAAATTATTTTATCAAATCGACATAAATCAAAACAAAGAATCCTGAATCACCTCCCTTACTCTATCAAAACCTTCTCTAACCAAACGAAAAAATCCTCGAAAGTAAGACTAAAAAAAGACGCGCATTTTCGTATATTTTAATTGTAACAATTGGATCTTCCTCCGCTCGCGGCGCACGCGATACGTCACTTTTCTCTTTCTCGCTCGGCTCCCGCGCGCGCTCGCTCGAATGTCAATTGGAAAATCGTGGCGAGCATTTAGCTATGCTCCCGTTCGCGGCTAGGTATATGTGGACATGCGCCGCGTCGAGCTCACGGCGGATCTCTTCGAGCCCGAAGTCCATTTTTATGAATTCAAATGTTTCACGTGCACCCGGCTACGAAAAGCCAACTGGGAACGATCGATCTGGTTTCGGCTGGAATTTCGTACAGAGGTGCATGAATGGTTGACCGGCGCGCAGGCTGATTTTTTAATGGCGCGCTTTAATGAGACACGAGTTAATTGGTTTTCTTTCTGTATGCTGATGCGAGGAGTTTAGTATGAAATGAGAGTTAAAAAATAGTAGGTTAGTAGTAGTATTGTTAGTTAAATTAAAAATTATGCAAATTTTTAGTTTGGATTAGAATAGATAAGATAATTTTGTTCTTAATAGATGAGCCTTGAAAATAATGTTTACGTGTCTTTATTACATCTAATCTATTAGTTGTTTTATTCAATTTTTCATTAATATTGCACGTGCAAAATTTAAAAGAAACTTTGTAATTAGAAAAATATGATTAGATTAGATTAATTGTCCTCTTAGCTTTACACCTATTGTGTTAAGAACCTTCGCTTTAAGTTTTATTTTTACACGAAAATCGACTGTGTAAGTGATTAGTACGCGCTCAACCGTAGCCAAGTTAATCTCAATCAGGGGCAATATCACTAAACGCTGAAGTTCGTTAAAGTAGTCAGCGATCCTTTTTACGAAAGTATATCTGTTTGACTCATTGTGATCCTCATTAGGGACTGAAAAATCAATTTAGTTTCAAAGGCTTAAATTAATAAAGTACCACAATGGAGTGAGAAAAAGATTATTCAATTATTTTGAAGAAGTAGCTGCCAGCTCATAACTTTAACGTGTACAGTGTATAGTCACAATGGAGTCTTCAACTGGGAAAAGCAGAGCTAAGCGCTAACCACGGGGAATAGAAGTTCCAGGAGTGTATTTTTGAAATTTACTATATGAAAAGCGTTATGTAATGATCACGATTAAATTTGTATTATGTGCAAACGCAGTGGATCCTAGTTTTCAAAGTAAATAATATTTACCAGAGAATGCATTAAGCGCGATAAAATAACGCTTGATACTGTTATAATGCACATAAATCTCTATAATTATGAGAGTTGAAAATGAAAACAGGAAGCGAGAAAAATAACTTTGTCATCTTTTCGTTGCAAAGAGTTTGTAATCACATACGTTGAATCTGCTATTAATATAACATTTGAAAAGGATTTATTGTATTTGTGTAATTCAAAAGACAACTATGTATTTAACATTTTTCTACTCTTGCTTCTAATATACATGAACATTAAATTTAATGAACACTATTTCAGTTAAAATTGGAAATAGATGCAAATGTTGAGAATTTCTTGCACATTTCAATTCAAATTAATGCGTTTAATTTTTACATTAATTTTCTTTTAATGATCATATAGAAAAATTTTGCTATTTATCAAACTGGTATAATAAATTTAATCTAAATAATTTAATAGTACAACTAAAGAAGAAATTTTATGATATTTTTTTATTAATAGGACTTCAAATATCAAATCAAATACAAAAAATCTTGAATATTTAAATGGTAAAATACACCCGACTCAAAATTCAAGTCCTTAAAAATCTTCCTCGTGTTTAAACAAAAAATCGAGCAAAAATCCTTTGATATATGTGTTTACGGCCAATGGCGCGACGTGCAAAATAAAACTTGCTGCCCCTTACAAAGGTGACGTCAAAAGATTGTACAAAACGAGCCACTCAAAGAATATTTTTTTGACACCCAAACTCTGGCAATAAAATCAGATTGATAAATTTGATGAAGAAGATAAAAGTCAAAAAGACTGAGAATACCGATCGATTATCGATCTAGATTTGCATTTGCAGGATATTGCTAATCTCGTTTATTTACTTTTTTAATTGGAGTAGATTAAAGTACTTTAAGCAAAGACATGTTTCCATGATTTTTCAATAATCAATCTTTTGTGAGCTTTAAAAGATCAGGTAGATTATGCAACTGGTATTTTTTAATTAAGATTAATTATGTGTTCATGATTGATAATTTTTAATCTACGAAAACATAATATTAGCATAAATCCTCTTTATATCTAATTGATTCTATCAAGATTATGGAGAAAATTCGAAACTATATAAAGAGGTATTTGGAATCAGAATAATAAATCTCAATTGAGCAAGAAAAAATTACATTAAAATGCGGCACTTTGATGTGATGAAAAACCTGTTTACGATCCTGGCACCAAACATATAAACGAAGTAATTTTATTATTTTAAGAAACCTTTTAGACCTAATCACAAAAGCATAAATATCATCAAAAATTCTTTCTATCTTCTACATCCAAAAGCAACGACATCAATCAACCCAAAAAAAATTTCACTCTTTCTCCAACCACTCCTCTAAACTCCTCCATATATCCCTCCCGCCAAAAACCCACCTTCGCCAATCTCAAAACTCACCCGCGCCAAAAGCCGTTCATTTCCTACGAGCGACGAACTCGAAATCGCCCGAGTATCGTCGCATAACCCCAATTGTGCCGCTCGTATAACAGTCGGATCGGTCTAGGCATTATGAAACGTCGCGTCGCACGCGGGGGAGATGATCGCGCTAAGAGGCGCGCATCAAAGGCGCAACCTTGAGGTACCCACTGCACCAATTCCTGCGCACGTCACCGAAACCGTAGCCAGAGAAATGTGCTGATCACGTGATCGCCCGGAGATGATATCGAGACCGGTTAATGCGACTCTCCGGGGGCTCAGGTGGACGATGACAGACGAAGATGATGCGGAGATTTTTGAGAGATGCAGGTTTTTTGCGGTGGGAAATCGGTTGGGATTCGAGGGGGGAGGATAATTGATAGGTGTCGTTTGGTGATTAGGAAAAATTGGCGAGTGGTTGAGGTTGATTTGTCCGTTGGGATTTCCGGAAGGTTGATTAATGCGGTTTTTTTGGATGGATGAAAATTGTTAAAGTTGTTTCTATATTTAATTTTTCTCAGACGCACTTGATTACGTGGATTATCGAGATTCTTTTCCTCAGCGGCGTTTGCGAAAAAGGTGCAGCAGTCCGGCATAGAATAAACGTTTATGCAAATCGGACAGTTAATCCCCTACTACGGAGCGATGTAAATGAGTTTCCGCTAAATTTTGATAAGGATCGGTAAACTATAAAAGTATAGGCGCGAATTATAGTTGTAAGAATGAATATTTTTATCAATGATAATGCACTTTAGAGAAATTTAAAATGCTCCCTGTGTTGAAATTATGAATATTTAAACTGAGAGGACAATTTATCAAGCAAATAGTAACGGTATTTAATCTTATCTGCATGGAAACGAACTTCCGATTTAGAAAGTGAACTAAAATACTGCCGATAATTTCGTACTTTTAAGCAGCTGATTGACAGAACATTTTCACACACCAGAATTATTCATTATTTTCACTCATCAAACTTCAAAGATCGTCTTTTTGAGTTTTTGGAGTGAGAACTATCTCTTTAATAGTCCCTTAAAAACAAAGTTCACATTCAGCCCAACACTGAGTCACTTAAACCGAAGACGTTTAAGGATTTTCCTTCTCCCATCAGCTTACCATTCTTCTCCTTCAAAATTTCCAAAGCTACAAACAATCACCTTCTTCCTCATCAAAATCTCCACCCCAGCCCCCCTCAAATCCCTCACTCCAAACAACTCAAAAAGTCCCTCAAATAAACACATCCACCCACGTCAAACTTTCTCCCCATCACTAATCCCACGCCAACATCCCAAATCACGTCCTAAACATTCTCTTCACCTTCAGATAAAAGTAACAGCGCGATGCGTCCGTCAGTGCTAGGATCCTGGCTGCTTTTGGCGGCGAGAGCGAAGGAGACGCGAGCAACGACATCCTGGCGCGCGGGAGGCAACATCGGACGGCGGCGAGCGCGCTCAGACTGAGGAGAGCAGCGGCTCATCATCGCGGTGCCAGCGGCGCCGATCGGCTGTAGGTATATGTGTATAGATGTGTATATAAGCGGGCAGGAGTGGGACCAAGTCGAGAGCTCGCAGCGAGAGGAGACGGAGCGCGACCGGCTTTTCCTTTTTGTGAGTTTTTTTTTTCGGGTGAAGGATTGGAATTTGGGGTTGGAGGTGGAGAGTTGGGGGAGTAGCTGGTTTTGAGTGTGGATGCGGTAGAGGGTTTCGGTGAGGAATTTTTGAAGGATTGGGTGATAGGTGGTTTTAATTGAGATCGTTATAGTGTCTGGATTGGGTTCGTGATGTTTTTATTCAAGTGATTTCTAGGCTTCTAGCTAAAAATGTTACTAGCTATCTTTTGATCGGTATCTTGAATTAATAGTAGATCTTGTTCGGTATCAGTTTTTATTTTCAGTTATTAATATACGTGGTCTTTAATTTATGTTAATAGAATTAAATAAAAAATTGTTTTAAAAAAATTTATAAATAATTTAAAAAATATTTAGATTTAAATAAAAAAAATTACTTAAAAAAATTTGATAAATCTTTGAACGTATTGGAAACATAATTTTATAATAATTATAATAAATTTTTAATTAATATATATACATAAAAGTTTACATAAGATTTAATAAAAGGTAATTGAGATAATGTGAAACATTTCTTGTCAACAAGAAAACAAAGATCTATCATTTTGCCTTTAATTATTAATTTTTGGAAAATTTTTTATCATGAAGTTGTTTTTCTAATGAAGAACAACTGTACAATGACATCATATTTTTGAAAAAATAAAATTAATTTTACTATAATGTTATTACATATAACTTTCTCAAAAAGGATTTTATATGGCTTCAAATTACCTAACCAATCAAGAGTAGAAGTTATTTAACGTTCAATCTTTTAAAATTTAAACATAGCGAATAAAGGCTTTTTATTAATAAAACTTTTTTTTTCTTTGATAGAAATAAAAAACAATAACCTATAATTGTGCCAAATTTTTCTACTTTCTTTCCCATAAGTTGTCAAACAGTTCATATACAAAGTCTAATTATATTAAGTAGATCAAGTCCGGTACGACAAGACCGGATGTAAAGACAATAGATGACGAATCACATTTAAGTATCTGTGAAACTTTTTTTAATAATATAGAGGCATAAATGAAACACTTTTTGCGGTATTTTTACTAATTTCACTTTAGCTTTGCGGTTTCTACGACACGAACTCTCTTCATTTCACGGATACCCCGTATTATAAGGTCATTGAATCTTTAGGCAGTAGCAGGTTTCGATTTCTCGTTTTGGAAGACTGCAAGCACGTGCAAAGACACCATGAAGAAATCGAGGAATTTCGACTCGGGTCGAATATAAATTTTTATTTTAATCATCATATATTATTAGTTTATACGTGTGTATTACACGATTTATAGAAATAACTAAAAAGAACACAAAAACATAACAGCACATTATCACCTTTTTTAGGTATTAATCAGGCTTCAATTTTAATAATTTAAGATACTGTAGTAGCTATATCAATTAGCGTATGATAATTTAATTAATAATCTAAAAAATCGTATATCAAAATCACCGTAAATTTTAGATTTATTGCAAAAACAATTTTATTTCGTTCGTCTGTAAATACTTTTATACTTAAATAAGTAAATAAAAAAAATTACCACAAATAAAAGTAACGTTTTTAAATTTTATAGCATCGTTTAATTACTGATCCGATCAGTGATAACAAATTTGCACTTGGGCGAAAGTCGCGCGATTATTCCAGAAGCGAAACCAGAGACGACTCGATTGCGCTGTCCCAGTATAAACGAGATTTACACTGATCTACATAGTGTCAATTGGCCCGACGCGCCTTCGTCTCTTTTCCCCCTTCAAAATGCGTTACACCTTTTTTGCACCTGTTCGTTTTTTCTTTTTTTTTATTTGCTCTCATGATAGAAAATTATTTATTTATTTTTGTTATTAATAATTATTTATGTAGAGAGAAGTTATCGTTCGCAGGTCGTGTATTTTTTTGAGGTATTAGAAATAAATTTCTTTCTTGATCTTTGCGAACCAAGGTGTTAGTTTTAAATAATACAT